>PVKE010049543.1:0-11235 GCA_004027555.1 Craseonycteris thonglongyai | reverse complement strand
TGTATTTAAAGTACTAGGGTTTCTTCCCATAAACATTTTGGAAATTTATATTAAAATAAAACAAAACAAATACTCAAACCCTTATCCTTGGGTTTCTATGATTGAAATTTTGTTGGAGGTGAATGACACTTAACTAAAAGTTAGATATAGTTAATATCTAATACAAGGGGCAAGAGGAAGAAGATTGAGGCTTCTTGTTGATTTAGCTTTGTATCTTCCTGAGAGTCAATGCACAGAAGTCTGTGCATTAGAAGTGGAGTTGCCTAAATCTATCTGATATAACACCGTCTTTCCAGAGAGTAAAAATACTCAGTTACCTCTTGTTTTACGAGGCAACAAAATATTCCAGTACATAAATATTGAGGCTAAGACCCATGGAATGTAAGAGTGCTAAGCACATTTACAAGGCATAAAGACCCAAGCTAAATGAAGTTACATCTTTTCCTGTAAAACGCAATCTGTCCTTCAATGGATTTTATGATCCTGTTGTTTTTATTTCTTCCATCTTTATAATTGGTGTCAGTCTGCCTGCTGGCCTGTTGAAAATACCACTAGAATTTCTTCCTGAAAGTTAGCCAATCTACTAATTATCCCTAAAATTCTGATTAGGTGTTTGCAGTTAAAATTAACACATTAACAAAATGCAAGATTTTGAGCTGGAAGTAGAGAATAGGAAAATGGCTAAATAAAGGCATTAAAAAATCAAGTAGGAAGATATGAGTATTCTCATATGAAACAGATTAAAAAAAAAAGGAACATTGTATTGCTTTTTAACTTGCCTTGGAGTGGGAAGGATCTGAATCCTGTATATTGAATATAGTTACTGTAACATTTATGTAGTTTTTATCTACATGAACAGGGAGGGTGCCTTGGTCACAGGGCAGAAGTTAGCATGTAAGACACAGATGCTGGTAGGTGAGTAGATGTTAGAATTCTCTTGTAGAAAGTTGCATAGACAAGTTCAGGACACATTGTGTTGGGATCCCAAGGATTGATGGGGAAAAAATGCATTTCTTGATAAAGTTTTGCTTTTCAGCATCACATAAGAATTCCCTGAGGGAGCCAAGAAGCTTTAGAAATCTTATTTTGGTTGTGAATATCTCTGCTTCCCCCACCTTATCATAATATCCCTGAGAATAGAGATAGTCATAATAATGAACATATTCATTTAGCAAACATTTATTTCAGGCCAATAGATTCTAGGCATTGTTCTAGGCATTGGATCCAGCAATAAATATTACAATCATGGTCTTTACTTTCAAAGAGTGTCTATTCTAGTGTTGGAGGAGAGATGAACAAAAAACAAATGAAGGGCTGAATATATTTCAGATACTGACAAATGCTGAAAAGTAAATGAATGAGGTAATGTGATAAAGAATGAAGTGGTCCATGGAGGCTTTCCTGAGAATGGAACCTTAGAACTGAGATTCAGCATGAGGAGAGATCTAGTCACAAGAGGGTAGACTGAAGTAAGAGAAATAACAAGCCCACAGGCCTTACAATGGGAGAGCTTTAGTTTTCAAGGATAGAAGAAGACCAGGCCAGAGTGGCCAGGGTAAAGGATCCCTTGGGAGAGTAGAACCAGATGAGGTCTGAGAGGCTGGCATAGCTAGTGGGCTTGAAGCACCATAGGTCATATTAACACTGTCATTTTGCTGAGTGCTTTCCTGCGTGGTCATATTTGGTAAAACCGCAACTAATTTAAATTACAATTCTCTGTCTTTTCCTCTAAGATATAAAACAAGGGAATGATGTACACTCTCATCAGTTCTATCTCTTATAGTCCTGGGAATCCTGGACAGAGCAATTAGATAAGAAAAAAGAAATAAAAGGCATCCATAGTAGAAAAGATGAAGTAAAGTTATCTTTGTGGAAGACATGATCTTGTATGTAAAAACCCCAAAGACTACAAAAACTGTTAGAGCCTGAATAGATTCAGTGAAGTTGCAGGATACAAAATCAACATGTGAAAATCAGTTGTATTTCTATATGCTAACAACAAACTGTCAGAATGAGAAATTAGGAAGACAATCCCATTTAGAATGACAATCAAAAAGAATAAAATACTTAGGGATAAATTTAATAAAGAAGGGGAAAGAATTGTATACTAATAACTACAAAACATTGATGAAAACATTAAAGCAGACACAAATAAATGGAAAGACATCTTGTGTTCATAGATTAGAAGACTTAATATTTTTAAAATGTCCATATTACCTAAAGTGCTCTACAGATTCAATACAATCCCTACCAAAATCCCAATGACTATTCTTTTATAGAAATAGAAAAATAACCTTAAAATTTATATGGAATCACAGAGGACCCCAAATTGCCCAAACAATGTTAAAACAAAACAGAACAAAACAAAACAAATCTGGAGGCATCACACTTCCAGATTTCTAAATATATTACACAGCTACAGTAATTAAAACATTATGATACTGGCATAAAATTAGATGTATAGACCAATAGAACAGAGTAGAGAGCCCAGAAGTAAACCCTCACAAATATGGTCAACTCTTTGACAAAGGTGCCAAGAATACACCATGAGGAAATAATAGTCTCTTCAACAAATGGCATTAGGAAAATTTGATATTCACTTGTAAAAGAATGAATTTGTACCATTACCATCCACCATACACAAAAATCAACTCAAAATGGATTACAGTCTTGAATATAACACCAGAAACTGTAAAACTCCTAAAAGAAAACATGGGAGGAAAGCTTCATGACATTGGCCTTGGCAATGACTTCTTGCATATGACACCCAAAACAGAGCTATCATATGATTCAGCAATCTTACATCTGGGTATATATTCAAAGAAATTGAATTCAAGATCTTGAATAAATATGTGCACCCCCATGCTCATTGCAATGTTAGTCACAAACACCAAGCCCTAGGAGTAACCTAAATGTCCATCCATAGATAAATGGATTAAGAAAATGTGCTATACAACAGTGGAATATTAGTCTAAAAAAAGAAGGAAATCTTACCATTTGTGACAACATGGATAAACCTGGAGGATGTTATGCTAAGTGATATAAGCTTGATATAAAAGGGCAAATGTCACATGATTCCACTTGTATGGGTGTAATCTAAAACAGTGAAACTCATAGAAGCAGGGAGTGAAATTGTTCTCAGACTCTGGAGAGAGGAGGAAGTGGGGAGGTAATAGTCAAAGGGTACCAAGATTCAGTTTTACAAGATGACTAAGTCTTAGAGATCTACTACATGGCATAGTTTCTGTAGTTAAATACTGTATTGTATATGTAAAACATGTCTAAGAGGGTAGATATTATGTTAACTGTTCTTTACACAAATATAATATAATAAATATGAAGACAGGAGAAACCTTTTGGAAGTGATGGATAGGTGTATGGCAAAGATTGTGGTGATGGTTTCATGGGTGTGTAGTTACCTCTAAACTCATCAAGTTGTATTACACTAATTATGTACAGGTTTTGTACACTTCCAATAAGAAAAACAAAACAAAAAAACAAAAACAACCCAGTAAAACAAAACCAAAACACAAATGCACAGAAGCTGCCTCACTATGAGGGGTTGAGAGTTAGTGCCTTTTTCCTCATTAATGCTGATAATAGGAAGCTATATTTCTGAACTGCATTTCTTCACACCCTACTAAAGAAATCCCTATGTGTGGATTACCTTTTAATGATGTGGAGGAATGAGGACTGGGCATGTGATGAACATTTCTGTTTCTTACAAAAGATGACTATTGAATTTATTGTTTATCTGATTTCTCACCTCTCCTTGCATAAGTATCCATGTGAAAATTTGGATTTTAAAATTTGGATTTATAAAAATTTATCTCTTCTAAAGATGTGGCAATGGCTTTGTCCTATTCCTCTTTCTCCCTCCTCTACATTTTTCCTCCTTTCACTGCTTTTTGCCATGACTGTCAGAAAACTCAAATATAAATGTACTAATACGTAATATAGTAACTACAGGAATCTAGATATATACTAAATTTTTATTTTCTCATATCTGTAGGTTTTAAAGTTTTTGACTCTGTGTGTGAGTATATATATGTGTGTGTCCTTTATTGCAACACCCTCAAATCCTTTCAGACTTGCAAAGCACCGTATGTAAACTCACATATGTTTAATAAACAAACTATCTGAAATGGTAATAAATGTTTTCTTATTCCTAGAATCAGAATTTCATGGTTTCATTTTTGGGCTTCTTAGCTTTGTAACTAAAGCTCCCATCATCCTTTTACCAATTATTTGTGCTTTGCCCAAATTGCCTTAGTCCTTCTGCTGCCCCTCCCAAGTAGTACAGACTTTTTCTTCTGATGGCTTGTGTCAGAACTTCTCTTGGATAATTGCCTTCTGGCGACTAGAGCTACGTGGACAGGTCATGCACAACTGGAAATACCTGGGAGTGTACAGCCCTCTGCAGTGGCCCTCAGCCAATGACTGATTAAAGCCTCCAGTTGGGACAAACTGCTAGGTGTAATTATACTCTAGAAGAGCTTTAGCTTTAGCAGGTTGTGCTTGAGGCTGCTGGTGAAAGGGAGGCTGGGACATGAAATCACACCTTTACATGGCTTCTTCACCTTCTTTGCCCAGCCTCCCTCATTCTCTTACCGTTTTCTCTTGTGGAAACTTCCTTAATAAAGTATCTGAGCATGGGTTTACTCAATGTTTGCTTCTAGTGAACCTGGTCTAAGATACTATTTATTCACTTTGTGTCTCTCTCCCTCCCTTTGTCCCTCCCTCCCTCTGAACACGGACTGTAATAACAGTGGCTGAACATTGTTTAAATTAGTTAAAGCATAGAGACATTCAGAGTAGGACCATTTAATTGTCCTATTTTAGAGAAAATAATAAGTTCTCATTGGAAGAAGCAAGCTTCTTTGGGATATTATTATTTTTTAAAAGATTTATTTTTATTGGTTTCTTGACAGAGAAAGACAGATAGACAGAGAGAAGAGGAAGAACCCAGAGCAGTCTCCATAGTTGTACATCAGCTTTCCATATAGTTCCACAGGTGGGTGTGGGGCTGCACCAGGCAGGAACCCAGCTGGGGGCTGCCAGCATGGGCCCCGCAAGAACAGAACTGGGGGCACACCCCAGTTCAGCATATGGGTCTGCACAGGCTGGGGCCTGGACTCAATCCTCAGACCCTGGGGCTGCAAAGTGAGTGCTCACTCAGCTGAGTCTTCCTGGCATCTCCCTTTGGAATATTATTGATGAAGACTCAGTACCTACAGTGGGAGGGCTGAGAAAGAGTGGTAGCTTTGGAGTCAAATAGATCCTAATGTGAATTCTAACTATAACACCTATTAGATGTGCAACAGCATGTCTGCAAGCCTTGTTTTTGTTATCTCTAAAGCAGGAAACATAAAGTAGGGTTGTTGAGATGATTAAAAATTATAATGTGTAAGACAACTACCTCAGTAAAATGTTAATTATCCAAATTAAACCTACAACATTATAGATGTAGTGATAACATTTTATTTAAAGAGAAGTTTCTTAAATACAAAAAAGGGAAATTTTAGGGTGGACTGAACTGAGATAGAAAAAGCCATAGAAAATTTTTAGTAGGATGCAGAAAGAGTAAAGGCAGGGAAAAGATAACAAAAGAGAACTTATTCAACTATAGATTTCTTTTAGTTGTTACTGAAAGGAAGGAAGGAGATTATAATCAGAAGAGAAACTGGACATTAATATCTGTATGTTCACTGTTGAATTCCCAATATTTAGCATAATACTTATCATAGGAAAGTCTCTTCCTTTAAAACAGAACCCCACTGAACAAAGTGTATAATTTGTTGTATACACCTCCTGCTCATTAACCTCACAGGAAGCTGTGCAGAGTTCTTATTCCATGTGTGGATTCGCATTTCCAAAACGATGACAGCAACAGTAAATATTTTAGTGCTTTTATTGCGTGTCTTATTAATGAAGCTTTCAAAGTATTATTTCTTTGTTTAGATATCTGGGCTATAAAGACCTTAACCAGATCATTGTAGCCAATGTTGTGGGGTCTGGAACAGACACACCAGGTAACCAGCAACTCACAGAACACTATCTCAGCCAGGTCTGTTTCTGTCTGAATGCGCTACTAGTTATAAAATAACACTATTAATGAGGGCTTAATTCAATGTAGCTGTTCTACCCAATGTTACATTTATTTGTATAAATCATTTTGAAGAAAAGTGTGCCAAATATAAAAGAAATATCACCAAAGTTATCAGTGAAAAATTCGAGCTTGTTAATTTACAATTGGAGTGATTGTTGAAAGGATAATGGGAAAAAGTTATAAAACTTAGAAGCCTAATGAGAAAATCTGTGAAATTATGACAAGAAAAGAAAGGCTTTTTTAGAAATACTTCAGAAGACAGGTTAGCTATGGAGGTGGAGCAAAATAATGGTGAATTCGATTCTGGACACAGTTAATAGGAAAGATATTGATACTCTGCTCCCCCACCCCCACCCCACCCAAGTGAAACAGATGGTTCTATAGGGAAGTATTATTCTGGAAAGTACCATGGAATGATACCATTCAAGACAGAGATTGGAGAAAGAAACTGTGATCAAATCTCATCCTTTCATTTAGTTCATGGGTACATAGCAACATTCTTTCACACTGTGGTTGCTATGAAGTTTTAGACAAGGTATATGGCAAATTTTAGAACAGGTTATATATCTAATCCAAAAGAACTATGATTCAGCTCTTAGAGATAAAGGAGAATAGCAAAGAGGCAGCCTCTGCATATATATGTGGATTAAATACAAAAACTGTGGAAATAGTTGTAGGATGACTAAGCTGGCCAGAAATTGTAGTCTTGTATGATGTAATCATCCTATTGGGAGGTGTTTTCTCAAGACTGCTAATGCACTGAACGTTAAGAGAATTATCACAGTTTCCTTTGGAGCACTTCTGTCCAAAGTTAAGTTTAAAGAGAAGGAAGAGAAAGATCAATGATTAAGAAAATCAAGCCAAGGGTTTGGAGAAATAGAAGTGGTAAAATGGGTGATGGTTTAGAACGAACCATTTCTGAATTAAGATGTAAGGATTTTAGACACCATGCCTTAGAATTATCAGCTTGGCCTCTAGGGGAAAAGAGTTTAAAGTTTTCCTAGTTGAGGAGAGATTCAGTTAAAGAAAGGGAACAGTCTCTGAGTCTTCTTGTTAATCCAACAAGAAGGAAAAGTATATGCTTCTAATAATGCAATATGAGATTAGCCATCATGTGTATAATTGTGGGTATATGAAATTTACTTTCTTTAATTATATGGATTCACTTTAGGAATGAGGTTCCTAAGCTTCTTCACACAAATGTATTTATACTTTCACATCAATTAATGTAAAACTATCTCTCTAATTGGGCTTCAAAATAGAAATTCTTAACCTTGGTCTGAATGAATGTCAAAGAACTGCTTTTAAATTAAACATGTGAAACCTTTCATATTTTATATTTTTGGAAATGCTTATAGTCCTGTGCAATGAAATAATTCACGTAGCTAGACAGAAAGCATACTCCTACCCTCCACTAAATTCTGTTTTGAAGAGCATCAGTTTATATCATATGTACTTTCTAGAGTAAAACTATTTATCTTGTGCTGCTATAAATTGATGTGTGTGCTGAAATGGCATTTCTGTGAGAGCTAGTAGTTTTGTAGTTGTACCATAAAAAACATTGATTATGCATTACAAAGAATTCAGCAATAAAAATTCATGGATAAACATGTTTTGTTTGAAATGAAAGGGGGTATCAATCCTTAATTTGACACTAGATTTATGAGCACAAGGTAAACTGAATTTGGCCCTACTTGGCATTTCTTTAACAAACAATGCTAAGTGCTTGATTTCTTTGTGACGAAACCAGTCCTTCTGATTACAGACCTGTTCAGATTTTCTGCCCATATACTGTCCTCTAGGGGGAGACACTTCTTCACTTTAAACTGACCACTTAGTTAGTACTGTATGTTGGTCCTCATTTAAAAAAAATCACTAATCAGTAAATTCCAGGGCTGGTATACATTAAGCATTATACAGCTGTATTGGCTGTGAAAATATTAAAATATGTTTATAACGACTATCCAAATAATTGTTGTCCTAAGTGCTTGTGTTCCCACCCAATCTGGCCACTCAATCCCTTTGTTGGGACCTCAGACCGCCTCAAAAGTAGATATATAAAGGGTTAGTTAATGTCTGTCTCAGCTGGGGTTATTGGGAACTTTCTGAATGCTCGTGGTTTACCAGCTATTAAATATTTTAAATAGAACTTCTGGTAAAATTCGAGTGCCTGGGAACCATCGGTGTAAAATGAGTGCTGTTATCTGAGTCCTTTAAGAAAGACAAAAACAAACAAACCAACCCCCCAAACAAAAACAAACAAACAAACCCCCCCCAAACCAAACCAAACCAAACCAAACCAAACCAAAAACACCCCAAAACAAAACAATCCCCCCCCCCATTTGCCATGAGCTTTCATCCACTATAATCCCTTAAAAACTATATTCAAGACAACCTGGCAACTCCTATTTTGATAAATGTAAGGATAAGGTTGTTTTTTATTCCTTTCCTGGGGAGTATCGTAGAAAAATCTCCATAAATTGAGCAGAGGACTTGACTTCCTAGTCATAGATGAGAAAGGGTGGGAAATCCTTATAAGCACAGGTAGCAGGAAAGAGAGATGGACATCTTCCCTGCTACTCTTTTTGCTTTCTTCTCAAAAGTCTTCCTCCAGCAAGAGAAGTGTCATCTATGCAATTAGGAAGGAGGAATACACTGAATGAATAAAAATGCCTCTCTGATAAAGAGCAAGCTTTAGACCAAGCATGTCCAACTTGCAGCCAAGGATCGCTTTGAATAAGGCCAAATACAAATTCTTAAAACATTATGAGATTTTTTGGGGGGGATTCTTTTTTTAGCTCAACAGCTGTTTTTTTTTTATTGTTTCTGACAGAGAGAGAGAGAGAGAGAGAGAGAGAGAGAGAGAGAGAGATACAGAGACAGAGAGAGAACTGAACTGGGGGCACTCCCCAGTTCAGCACATGGGTCCACACGGGCCGAGGCCAGGATTTGATCCTGGGTCCTCGGTGCTACAAAGTGAGCGCTCAACCCACTGAGCCATCCCGGCTTCCCAAATGTTGTTAATGTTAACAGTGTATTTTATGTGGGGTCGAAGATAATTCTTCCAATGTGGCCCAGGGCAGCCAAAGTGTTGGACACTGCTGCTTTAGACCAAAAAGATGAGGACAAATCTCTAAAAAGACTTTAAAGACTTTAAATCTCTAAAAAGACTTTAAGCAAAGTGAGTAAAAAAAGTTAAAAATGAGATGGTCTCTAGGTCCATCCATGTTGCCACAAATGACTGTGTTTCATAATTTCTTATCGCTGAGTAGTATTCCATTGTGTAAATGTACCACATCTTCTGTATCCAGTCATCTATCGAAGGGCATTTTGGTTGTTTCCATGTTCTGGCCACTGTGAACAGTGCATGGGTGATGTGATATGGACTTGTACATCTGAAAACTATCTAATTGTTACCAATTAATGTCACCCCCAATAAATTTAACAATAATAATAATAAAAAAAGTTAAAAACATTGAATTTGTTAGAGCACATAAAAAAAAAACAACACAAAAAAGACCTCTCTCTTTTTTGTTCTTATATGTTTGTTTTCATTTATTTTCTAAAGATTTATTTTATTGTTTTTGACAGAGAAAGACGCAGACAGAAACAGGGAGAGAAAGAGAGAAAGGGAAGGGCCTAGAGTAGTCTCCATAGTTGTACATCATCAGTTTTTTGACATGGTTTTGTTCCACAGGTGGACGGGGGGCTACGCAGAACAGGAACTGGGCTGAGGGCCTTCCGAATGGGAGGCACACCCCCTTGAGCCAGGGGCCAAACCAGGGGGTGAGAACTGAACTGGGGGCCTCTGCATAGTAGGTACACCCCAGTTCAGCATATGGGTCCGCACAGGCCAGGGCCGGGATTTGATCCTTGGTCCCTGGGGCTGCAAAGTGAGTGCTTAACTCACTGAGCCATCCTGTCTTTCCCAATATGTTCATTTTCAAAACAAAAGATAGGAGGACCAGAATGAGTGGTTAACTTGGCTTGATCTTTGAGCACCTGCTCCATTAAACTTCAGAGCCAGAGCATCTCCATTGCTCCAGTGGCAACTGGTACAGCCCCTGCACATTAAAGCTGCAGAACCACCTTAAAGAGGCAACTAACCTTCTCTGGGGTCTGGACCACCAAAATGTGTAATACCCTCACCTAATTAGCATTGTCATTTGACATATAAATTCTCTCGCTCTGCCCTTAAACAACTGTGAAGCTAGTCATCTTGATTTTGCTTCTCATTTCTTGAAGCTCTGCAGGCATTTCTGTATTGCCATTCTCTGTTATAAAATGTATACAGAAAGCATTTTGATGCCATGTAGAGAGCTAAAGTAGTGAGAATATGATGATGGTTTAGGATAGTCACATGAATTATTTGTAAAAAGAGGTCTGGGATAGAGGGGGTTGATGGTTCAGTAGAACCAGCAGAGAAAATGCCACTGCAGGTGTTTGCTTTCATGGGGTATGGATGGAAAACCAGGAACACATAAGGAGGGCAATGAAAGAAAGAAAGAAAATGTTGAAGTGATTACTATGCAACACAGGTCTGTGACAGCTACATCTTTAACTCTTAAAATTGTTCTTTATTTATTGTTTGTTTGCTTGAGAATGCTGCTTTGCTCACTTTCATATAAGCCCAAATAACTTTTAAGGACATTACAATTAGAGAAGAGGTTTCCCCCAAAAAGTTATTTATTTACACATAGGAAGTTACAAATTCCTTATAATCATTTCACAAACTTGGCAGGTAAAGTGAGTTACTTCTCTAGGTTTCCTTTGTCCATTTTTATTTCAATGCTCTATATTGGGAAATATATAATATATTTTTTAACTCTCCATATTAGGAATAGGGAGATTAATATAATTAAATTCTATTCATCCGGACTCAAAAATTATCACTTTACATGGAAATGTCACAGAGGGAAGAAGAAATGGAAAGGAAAATCAAGAGAAATGAAAGAGCCCTACAAGAACTTTCTGACTCCATCAGAAAGAACAATATTAGAATAATAGGGGTACCAGAAGGAAGTGAGATGAAATCTTCTCAGAGTCTACTAAAACAAATAGTGGATGAAAATTTCCCTAACCTGTGGAAGGAATTACAGCCCCAAATCCAAGAGGAAAGCAGAAGC
>PVKE010049542.1:0-11235 GCA_004027555.1 Craseonycteris thonglongyai | reverse complement strand
TTGTTTTGTTTTGTTTGTATAAAACAATGTTTACATTGTCTTGTTCTAATATCTCATTAGAATTTGAAAAAATATTTCAGGAATTGTATTTATGGAAACATATATTATAAATAATGACACTGGAAATAAGGAAGAACTGATTGATGTATCTAACTGTGTGTCGCTGAATACAGTTAAACCTCATAAGAAAATTCAGAATTCAACATATAAACAAGCAATGTTGTTAAATAACTTACATTACCAAAAGTTTCATTATTTTAATGAAAGATCCACTCTAGATTTATCTTATTATGATTTTACACCACATTTACTTGAGCTTTTTAGGAGCACATTAATGTCATAAAGAGTGATACACTTGAATAAATGGCATTTGGGTTTGCATTGATCACTTTAAAAAATTTTTAAGCTAAGTATTTTTTGCAGTATTTGTTTAATTAGATCTATTCATTCCCT
This sequence comes from Craseonycteris thonglongyai, assembly GCA_004027555.1. Lineage (NCBI taxonomy): Eukaryota > Metazoa > Chordata > Mammalia > Chiroptera > Craseonycteridae > Craseonycteris > Craseonycteris thonglongyai. Next base: position 10,782 of record PVKE010049542.1, on the reverse strand, counting down.
TTTGTGTATAAAAGTATATCTAACAGCTGTGTGAATTGTCTATTAATATCATAAAGTATGAGTACTAATTTCAAAATAGTTATAAATTCTTGTCTTTGTTGTTTCTCACAAGTATTTGTTTTTTCCATAACAAAGCCTGTTGTGTTTACATACCCAAATTAGTATTTACTCTGAGGTTCACAGCAATCTCTGTCAACTATACATTCCATTAAAATGTGTGGCAATTTATGTTATTCCAAATAAAATACGCAAAGCTCTGTTATTCATTCATCTGCAGATGAATGTCTCATTAGAAGTTCCTAAAGAAATGAGTAAAAATCAAATTTGGCCAAAATGAAGTATTTAAAAGCCACACTGGAGCATTTGCTATTTAAAGGAACCCTAATAAAAGATGATTTAAGATAAGTAATCATATGTCCCCATCACAACCTGTTCTAATTAATCTATTTCTAGGATAATTTATATATTGAATTTCCTTTAAATGAGGCACATTTATAAATGACAATTCTAGCTCAATGTTTTTCCTTTGGTATTTTTTTAAGTATTTTGAAGGTTCGTTTTTTTCCTTTTAGTTTCTCTAAATTATATAAAAATATAACTATACTATCCCTTTAATGTAATTGTTTTAATCTTTACACTCCAACAATTAAAAATAATCATATTTATACAGTACTCATGAAATATCCCTGGGTGGTTATCTGATTCCCCCTTCATCATTTGGCAGAATTCTTAAACCACACAGGGAAGAGAAAAACCAATGCCAATAACTATATTTAGAGATACCCTCAATGGAAATAATGCAAACGCAAAATGCCTGTCACTCATCAAATTGACAATACATTGATTCAAGAATCAACATAATGTTTTAAACAATCCCTCATTGATGTCATTAATAAGATCTAAATATACATGGCATCCATGTACTATAAGTGCCTAATGAAAATATGGTTTGGATGCAATTAATAGCATATATTGTAATGATGATAATGGCAAAGAGAAATAAATGAGAGAAATTATTACATGCGTAGCAGGATAATCCCTTAGGGAGCTGTCTTATGCATTGTAGGATATTTAGCAGCATCACTGGCCTCTTTGCTGGCTCCATAAATTCATCTCCTTAATCTTAGAAATAGGCAAGTGGTGGTTTAGCCCAATACTGTTAAACCAGGTGTAAACCAGGTGTAAACTGGTTGGCTGCATAACAATCCTCTCCTCTGTCCTCCACCCTTCTAAACTTCCAGGGCTAAAAAATTACAACCTACGGAGTCTGTATTTCTTCACTGCTGGTTCTTTCTGAGAGTTTAGAAATAATCCTCTAATGAAAAAGGACATCAAAATCATGGCGGCATAAAACCTCTTGTTCTCTCCTCCTAAAGTTAGAAGTTGGTCAACTACAATTCAATAAAGGATTCCTGTGGAACACCCAAATATATCTGAGATCCATGCACTGAGATATCTGAAGATGGGCATATCAGAGAAAGCAGGAAAGGGAGGAGGGAAGAAACAAGAGTTTCTGGTGCAGTCTGGCACTTGCCACAGCTCTCTACCAGATACAGTCACAATAGAGGGTCATGTTACAACCCCTACTGAGCAAGGCAGAGGGGTAGAGGCAGCATTTTGACCTGAGTGCACACACACTATGAAGCTGAGCCCAAGGACAAGACAGGGCAGAGAAGTAGTGCAAAGAGTGGTGGTTGTAGTTTAGCAACTATCATCAATAGGGGGTGGGGGGGAACAGAAACTGCAGTTTGGTGAATCTATTCTCCCCTCACCCTCCCATAGCCCAATCAGTTCCAGCAGAAATAATAGCAATGAAGGTAGGTCACTAAGGGGCAGAGACAACATTCCAGCCAGAGTGGCCTGTACTCATTGCAGCTAAACCCAGTGGATAAAATCACAGATGTGTGAACCAGCCTTCCTCTCAACTGCCCCTCCATTACCCATCATGGTGGAACCTGGTAGAGGCAGCTAAGACACCTCAGATAGCACCATGCATCTAATAGTTGCAGGAAAGGAGCTCTGGGAATTCACAGGCCCTCTACATCCCACCACAGGGTGGTGCCATGAGACCAGGTCATAGAAGTGATGCCCACCTCCTCAGGAAATATGGGGCATTTATCATGACTGAGGTAGCACTGTCCCCACAAAGATACTGTAATCCCCAGTAGTACAGGTAAAAGAAAACAAAAAAATTGCATCTACTAAAAAACAAAAAGACCTCTCCCTATTGACCTGCTAAATGGTTAAAGGCAACCAGTACTTAAAAAAGATTCCAATTCCTCAAATGCCCAGGCAGAGAAATAACCCATCAAGTACTACAAACAATGTAACACAGTAGTTCAGAAAAAAAATTAAAAATCTCCAGAAATAAACTCAAAGACATGGAAGATTGTGATTTACATGAATGAGAATTTAAGATTTCAGTCTGAAAAATATTCACAAGATAAAAGAAAACTCAGAAAGTCAGTTCAATGAGTTCAAGAATAAAAATCAATGAGCAAAAGGAGTACTTTACCTAAGAGATTAAAAGTGAAAAAATAAATAAATAAAAACTCCATAAATGAGGTGAAGAACAAATTAGAGACCATAGGAAATAAAGCAGACCAGATGAAAAAAAAATAGTAATATTGAAGATAGAAATTTATAAATTACTCAAGCGGAAGAAGAGAGAGAATTGAGAGGAAAAATAAAAGAACTCTACAAGAACTATCTGGCTCTATTAGGAAGAGCAACCTAAGAATAAAAGAAATAACAGGAGAAAAAGAGGAAAAGGGAACAGAGAGGCTATTCAAATAATAGATGAGATCTTCCCAAACCAATGGAAAGAGTTTGACCCTTGAATCTAACACCTAATTATCTCAATGCAAAAAGATCTTTTCCAAGGCACATTATATTGAAGTAGTCAAAAGTTTTACAAAGAAAGAATTCTCAAGACAGATAGGAAAAAGAAGACTGTGCCCTATAAAGAAAACCCCATCAGGTTACCAGATTTTTTTTAGCACAAACTCTACAAGCTAGGAGAGAGTAGAATCAGATATTCAAAATACTGAAAGAGAAAAATCACAAGCAAAGAATGATATGTCCAGCAAACTTACTCCTGTTTGAGAAATAAAGGCTTTTCCAGACAAACAAAAGCTAAGGTAATATACCACCACAAGACCTGCATTAGAAGAAATATGTAAAAGGAGCCCTTCTACCTGAAATAAGATGACAAAAAGATACAAAACTGTGAGTAAGATAACAGACAGAAGCAGGAAGTTTTAAATTTTCAGAGTAGGGAATTAAACACTTGAATACAAAATAAAGGCTAAAGGGAATAAAAACATCTAAAAAGACAATAGCTACTGCAATTTGGAAATGAATACACAACATAAAATGAAGTAATTTGTGACAACAAAAACATAAAAGGGGGGCGAAGGGGAGAAAAGAACTGATCTTGAATAGGTGAAGGGACATAAGATGCAGAAGAAAAAGAACTGTGTGCATATAAAAATTTTTTTCACAAACATAATGATAATCACAAAACAAATCTAGAATTGAGACACATAATGTAAAAAGGAGCAAATGGAAGAAAAAAATTATAGAATGCCACCAAACTAAAAAGCAAACAGAAACACAGGGGAAACAAAACAATGGAGACACAGAGCAACTAGCAAGCAAAAGATAGAATGGCTATAAGAAGTCCCCATATGTCAATATTCACCCTAAATGTAAATGGATTGAATTTACTAATTAAAAGGAACAGAATAACAGGATAGATTAAAAAAAAAAATAAGACCAACCATATGCTGCTTTCAGGAGACCCATCTTAGCTACAAAGACAAACAGACTCAAAGTGAAGGGGTAGAAGATGATACAGAAAACAAATGGCATCCAGAGAAAAGTGGATGTAGATGTACTTATATGTACAAAATAGATTTCAAGTTAATAATAAAAAGGGTAACAAGAGACAAAGATGGACATTTCATAACAATAAAGGGCACAGTATATCAAGAAGACCTAACATCAATATATATGCACCCAACCTTGGTGCACAATTACTAACACAACTAAAGGGAGAAACTGACAAAAATACAACTATACTAGGGGACCTAAATACCTCATTGACAGCAATGGATATAATATATAAACAGAAAAATCAATAAGAAAATATCAATCTTAAATGATGTATTAGACCAAATTGGCATGTAGATATTCACAGAGTGTTTTTATCCCAGAACTCCAAAATATAGATTCTTCTCTACTGTACAAGGAACAATCTCAGAGATAGACCAAATATTAAGACACAAAACTACTGTCAATAAATTTAAGAAAATTGAAATCATACCAAGCACAATTTCTGAATACAGTGGTTTGAAACTGAAAATCAACTGCAAAAAGAAAGCTATAAGAACCACAAATTTTTGGAGATTAAGCAGCATGCTACTAAACAACAACTGAGTCAAAGAAGAAATTAAAGAAGCAATCAAAAGAAACAGAGACAAATGAGAATGACAATATAAAATATTAAAATTTGGGGGAAGCAGTGAAAGCGGTACTAAGAATGAAGTTTATAGCACTACAAGCCTACCTGGAGTAACAAGAAAAATTCTAAACAATCTAGCATTTCACCTTAAAGAATAGAAAAAGAAAAAACAAAGCCCAAAGTCAATAGAACAAACACAATAAAAATTTGAACAGAATTAAACAAAATACAAACAAAAAGGCAGTAAAATTAATGTGATAAAGACCTGGTTCCTTGAAAAAATAAATAAAATTGACAAACATCTGGATAGACTTACTAAGAAAAATAATACTCAAAATCAGAAATGAAAGAGGAGAAATTATACAATGGATACCACAGAAATTCAAATTATACAGCAACACTGTGAAAGCCTATATGCCACCAAATTTGATAACCTAGAAAAATGGACAAATTCTTAGAAATACATACCTTCCTAGGCTGAACCATGAACAATTGGAAAACCTAAATAAAGTGATCAACAGTCAGGAAACTGAAAGTCACCCAGAACTTCCCAAAAAACAAAGTCCAGAACCAAATGGCTTCACTAGTGAATAATACCAAACATTCAAATGAGATTTAATACCTACGCTTCTCAAATCCTTCCAAGAAACTGAAAAAGAGGCAATAGTACTACCTAACTTATTTTGTGAGGCCAAAATTACCCTGAAACCAAAAACTGGCAAGGACAAAACAGGAAAAAAAAAAAGTTACAGGCCAATATCTCTGGTAAACATAGCTATAAAAATCCTGAACAAAATACTATCAAATCGAACACAACAATACATTAAAAGAGTTTGCATCCCAATAAAGTGGGGTTCATTTCAGAAGCCCAAGTTGTTTCAACATATGCAAATCAATCAGTATGATAAACCACATTAACCAAAAAAAAAGATAAAAATTATATAATCATATCAATAGTTGTAGAAAAAGCATTTGACAAGATATAATATCCATTTATAATTAAAACACCTAACAAAATGGGAATAGAATGAGAGTACCTCAACATAATTAAGGCCATATATGACAAACTCTCAGCAAATATAGTACTCAATGGTGAAAAACTGAAAGCTTTTTCTCTAAGATCCAGAACATGGCAAGGATGTTTCCCTTTCACCACTACTATCTAACATATCACTGAATGTCCTAGCCAGTGCAATCAGGCAAGAGAAAGAAATGAAAGTCATCCAAATTGGGAATAAAAAGTAAAATTGTCACTTTTTGCAGATGACATGATTCTATATATAGAAACCCCTAAAGATTCCACCAAAAGACTATTAAAAACAATAAACAAATACAGAAAAGTTGCAGGACACAAAATTAGTGTAAAGAAAAAAATCTGTTCTATATACTAACAATACAATATCAGGGAAAAAATGAAGAAAACAATTCTACTTGCAATTGCAACAAAAAGGACAAAATACCAAGAAAAAAGCTAACAAAGAAAGTGAAGGATCTATACATTGAAAATTATATGATATTGTTGAAAGAAGTTGTAATACACACAATGAGATGGAAAGATGTTCTATGTTCAGGGATTGGAAGAATCAACATACCGTAGTTAAAATGTCCATATTGGGATTAATAGGATGGCTCAGTGGGTTGAACGCTCATCTTGCAGCCCTGGGGTCTAAGGATCAAATCCTGACCCCAGCCACTGTGGACCCATATGATAAACTGGTGTGTGCCCCCAGTTTGGTTCTCACCAGGGCGAGCCTCCTATTGGGAGGCCCCCGGTTTGGCTCTTGCCCTGGCATGCTTCCCATGTGGGAGGACCCTGGCTCACAGGGGCATGCCTCCCATGCAGGAGGGCCCTGGCTGGTTCCTGCCAATGTGCAGCTTTGAGCCCCCAGCCCAGTTCCTACCCTCAAAACCCAGCGCCCACCTGTGGAATAAAACTATGTAGAAAACTAATGATGTGCAACTATGGAGACTGCTCTGGGCCCTCCCCCTTCTTTTTGTCTCTTTCTGTCTCTCACTCTTTCTGTCAAAAACAATAAAAATAAATCTTTTAAAAAAGTAAAATATAAAAAGTCCATATTACCTAAAATATACAGATTTAATGTAATCCCCAACAAAATTTCAATGGCATTTTTCAAAGGACAGAACAACAACAAAAACAATTCATCAAATTTGTATGGAACCACAAAAGATCCTGAATAGCCAAAGTAATCCTGAAAATAAAAAGAGCAAAGCATGAGATAACACACTCCCTGGCTTCAAATTATACTACAAAGCCACAATAATCATAGTATGATACTGGCAGAAAAATAGACACACAGACCAATGGAACATAACTGAGAGCCTAGGAATAAACTCACATATATATGGGCAATTAATTTTCAACAAAGGAGTCAAAAACCTCATATATAAAAAACTCATACAACAACAAAAATACAATTCAATTTAAAAAATGGGCAGGGAACCCGAATAGACACTTTTCCCAAGAAGATACACAAATGACCAACAGATACATGAAAAGATGCTCAACAGCTATAAGGAAAATGCAAATCAAAACCAATATGAGATACCACCTCACACCATTTAGAAAGGTTATTATCAATATGACATAAGTGCTGGAGAAGATGTGCGGGGGGGGAACCCTCATGCACTGCTGGTGGGAATGTAAATTGATATAGCCGCTATGGAAAACTGTATGAAGGTTCCTCAAAAACTTAAAAATAAAATTACCATATGATCCTGCAATTCCTCTTCTGGATATATATACAAAGGAAATGAAATATTGAAGAGAGATATACACTCCCACTTTTATTATAATATTATTCACAATAGCCAAGATATGGAAACAACCTAAGTGTCTGTCAATGAATGTAGAGTTAAAGAAGAATACATAAAATGCACTCACACACACAACTGGAAATTTATTTAGCCACAAGAAAGAAGGAAATCCTGCCATTTGTGAAAACGTGGATGGTTTGACGACATTATGATAAGTGAAATGTCTGACATAGAAAGATAAATACTGTATAATGTCACTTACCGGTATATGTTCAATATAAAAATAGTTGAACTCATAAAAACAGAGCAAAATGTAATTACCAAGTATGGTGCGTGTGTGTTGGGGTGGGGGTGTGGGAGGAATAATAGGAAAGATGTTGTTTAGGGGTAAAAACTTAACTAGTAAGTTGCAAATATACTAAATAAATAAGTCCTGGAGATCTAATGCACACTATAGTGATTATAGATAACAAGACTATTAAAAACATCAAACTTGTTAAGAGCCTAGATCTTAATTATTCCCACCACAAAAGAGAAATGATAATGTGTAATAGAGGTTTTTAGCTACTGCTACAATGGCAATCATACTGCAATATATAGAAGTATCAAATCACCATGTGTATACTTCAAAATTACATAATGTTATAAATCAAATGTATTTCAATTTTAAAAAAGCATTGAGTAAATTCAGGCTATAAGAATAAGGACTAAAAGCAAATAAATGGTTATAATTTACAGAGTTACTGACATACCGAAATAGAATTTAAAAATACATGACATTTCAGTAATACACTTAACCAGAAAGAATTGATAAGTCACTCTTAAAATACACAAATATTATAAATAGTGCAAATATTTTCCCAGGGCATATAGAACATTTGCAATATTAATCAAATATTTTGTCATTAGGAAATATCATTAATTCTGGGTAGTGAGCACATAATGCAATGCACGGACGATGTAATGTAGAGTTATACACCTGGAAACTATATAATTGTTAACAACCAATGTCAACCCAATAAATTCAAAAATAATAAATAAATAAATAAATAAATAAAATTAAGTCGATAGGAAGGTGGGGAAGAAGAGAGGGAGAAGAGGAGAAAGAATATAGGAAATACTACACAAACTCTAAAAGGTAATAAAATAATACTATCTCACCTTTACCAAAGTGAAAAGATAGCAGAATGAGCAAAACTAGGAATAAGAAAGGTATGATTTTGAAAAAGATAAATAACACAAGGACTTGATATTTTTTAATTTATAACTCCACGCTAATAAATTTGAAAGTATGAATAAAACATTCATTTTTCTGGCAAAACTGTTATTTACTAAATATATTGAATAATGTTTCTTACTCACAGCAAATGCAATGTGGGTTGGTTGATTCCTGGGCAGCTTTTCTTTAAGCAGTGATTTTATCATCTTTCCTCCACTTGCAACCATCTAGACAAGGAAAAGAACCATGGAAGTCATATGGATCATTTTAAGGTAGTCATGGGAGTAGCATATATCATCATCCATCCACATTCCATTGGCCAAACGACAATGGAGGCTGACAAAAGCAGTCACCCTGTGTTCCTGAAAGGAACCCAGCATTACTGAGCATGTAGCCAATTTCTGTCATATGAACACTGACTTATGATGAAGCAGCAAAGATGGTTAAGCCATAACTATGGATGACATTGAAATTATTATAAAAGAATTTTGTCTCCAAAAGTTCTGGAGGGATTTGGTGTTGTTAGTGAGTTCATGCAAATATTCAAGCAACAGTTCATATCCATACCTTTTAAAATGTTACGGCATATTAAAAAAGGAACCTACTCAATTTACTTTATGAAGCTAATTGAACATATTTCTGCTGTGATTTAAAGAGTGTCTCAGCTATCTCATCTGCAAAGTGGGAACAATATCTCAGTATTGGAGTTATTGAGAGGCTTAAACGAATTATGTAAAATGCTTAAATGAATTCAACATGCCAAATAATATATAAACAAGGGCTGTCCAAAAAACATCCAGCCATTGTCAATATAAGAACAGATACATGGTTGGACACTTTCCAGACAGACCGTGTGTGTGTGTGTGTGTGTGTGTGTGTGTGTGTGTGATCTTTAAAGTATCATCATGCCATAATAGACTGATCTTAATTTTAAATGAAATTTCAATTTTAGGTAAATTTATTTCAAACTCTATTCAATGGCATTGTAACAAAAATTATCTACCAGAATAAATTTAATCTCGGAATACAAAGATCAAGCATTAGAAAGTCTATTAATAAAATATACCGGTATCACACTTATATACAAAATAGAATGACCATATTAGGTGGTACAAACTATGAGATTTAACAAATACACTAGATAAAACTTTAGAGAAAATAAGGAGTAAATCAATAGCTGTCATCACAAAAAAAATTGCTACTTTAAATGAAAAAGACAAAATTTCCTACTTTCAGCAATATTTAATACTTTTCTGGAATTTTAAAAGAATGCAATAATGCATGAGTCAAAGGGGGAAAAAAAGTGGCCTTTCTGCCCACTCATAAAATTTACAGATATATAATAGAAGGTTTACAAAATAATGATTTTGTTGTATTATATAGCCACTAAAATTGATGACTATGAGTACTATGTGAAAACATGAAACAATGCCTAGAATGTAAGCTTAAAATAGGAAAGCAAGACACAAAATTACATTCCAGTATAGCTTTGGAAAAGTTATACTCATACATTTAAAAGAATAACATTTATTTCTAGAGCAATAATTTTGAAATCCAAGAAGTCTTTCAATATTTATAACAAAAACTGAGCTACTTTTTAAGTATCCACAGAGCTTTTCACTTTGGAAATAGTAACAATAGCTAACATTGTACATTGTTTACAAAACACCATTTTCACATATAGTATATGCTATTTATTCTTCATTGGGGGGGTGGCATTTAAGTTAACAAAACCCATTAACAGCAGGACCTGGAATTATCAATAAGTCCAATTTCCATACATTCTGTGTTAGAGAGGACTAATAATCTAGTTCCCTACCCATATTCCTTCTTCCCTTTACCCAATCTTCATATATTGTGGTAGAGAGATCTAATGATCTAGTTCTCTACCCATATTCCTTCTTCCCTTCTTTCTCACTAGGAGGATCATAGACATTATTTCAGCTGGCAAAGTCCCCTATTAAAAAAGCACTCACTTTGCAGCCCTGGGGACCGAGGATCAAATCCCAGCCTTGGCCCGTACTGACCCATATGCTGAACTGGGAGTGCCCTCAGTTCAGTTCTCACCGGGGTGAGACCCCGGCCCAGTTCCTGCCCTGTGCAGCCCCGCCCACCTGTGGAATGAAACTATGTGGAAAAACCAATGATGTGCAACTATGGAGACTGTTCTGGGCTCTTCCCCTTCTCTCTGTCTCTGTCTCTGTATCTCTCTCTCTCACTGTCAAAAACAATAAACAACAAAAAAAATCTCCTGTGGGCCTTCATGTTGTATTAATCTTATCTGAGTTATTACTATTAGTTCCAAACATTTCTTGTTATATCA
>PVKE010049541.1:0-11235 GCA_004027555.1 Craseonycteris thonglongyai | reverse complement strand
TCTTTATCCTCTTTATACTCTTAGCTGTAGGGCTCGGATGAGGGACAGGCAGGAGGAGCCCTGCTGGGCAGTGGCATGAGAAGTTAGGGAATAAACAGGTGTTTGCTCACATTGGAGAATCTTAACCATTTGTTTTGTAATTTTTAAGTAATATATGTGATACCATTTGAAAGAGGAAAAGATTGTATGTGTTAATGGGTCACTGCTATTCATATCAGTCATGGCTTTAGCTTTTTATTTCTTTGAGATGTGTTACCTGGCAGAACCTTATTTAAGTTGGATCTTTAGGAATGATGAAATAGGAAACGTTTAATATTTTAAAATGAATAATTATCCTTTGTTCTTTCTCTTCCTTTTTGATTTTATATGTGAAAAACATTGAATTACTCTATTTAATTTAAGGATTCTAATTTTGTGTGCTTATATTAATACCCACTGTAATCAATATGTTTTTAGCAAGTCTCAGAAGTAAGTGAATCTTCATTTTAATTTATGCCATTTTTCTTTTTCAAGTCTATTTTTCAGCTTTATTTTTTTAGGTAAAAGTTGTTATTTTTAAAAATACTCTTTTTATTGGTAGACTTAGTCTAGATACCTCTCATCTAAGTGTCATCATCTATAGCTCATAAACCTGATTTATTTTTCTCTAAAGAATACTCATAAAACCACAGTGGAAAAGAAGTCAGAAGCGCACATGCACACACACACACACACACACACACACACACACACACACACACAAATACATAACACGCATACATACCTAATCCCCTTAGGAAAGAGATGTTTTACTCCAGAAAGTTAATTCTGGCATATTATGGGTTTTTGACATTTTATTAAACCAAACTGTTCTTATATCTGACCCTTCATATTTTTCTTCCTTGTTATAACGTATAGGGAAAGGAACAGAACAAACCTGAAACTTCTCCCCTGCACATTCAGAATCCTTTTGAAACTTCCCTTAACATCAGCAAAAATGTAAGTCAAAGCCAGCTGCAAAAATTCGTAGATCTGGCCAGAGAAAGTGCCTGGATTTTATATCAGGAAGATAAAGATCGCACTTCCCCCTCAAGTAATCAGCCATGGGGTTTGGCAGCCCTGCTACTCCCTTCCATAGCAAAGGATATGTCTCATGCCAAGAGGAAAAGGAAGAAGCCTGCAAGTGAAAGAATTAAAAACTTGTTGGAATCCATAAAAAGTAGCAGTTCAGAAAATTCCACAGACACCAATGGGAAAAGAACAGTTAGTACTCAGGCGTAATGACTACTGCTTTAACAACTGGTTTATGCTATAAAGTGATCTTTGGATTACCTGGAAAAACTGGTGTGGAACTTGCACACATTCCAACCTTCATCTGTTGACTCTTCGTGATCTTCAGTCTTATCCCTTGGCCCCTACCTGGTCTGAAGTTCTGGGATGTTTTTTATGAAAACATCAGCCACAAGGGACAGGTGAAAGGAGGTTTGAATATACTTTAAATATATTAAGTATATATGGAGCGAATGGAAAAAATCAGTTCTAAAATCATTATTAATATCCATGTCCATCCCTGGGTATGTGCATATAAAGTCAATGAATACAATAAAGTTTCAAATTTTGATAGTGCTCTTTAGTATGTATTTTTGTATTCTGTAAGCAAAGTGCTCTTATTCACATATAAATTTGAACTGGTTGGTACCAAAAATAATCATGTTTTAAAGATGAATGCAGACACTTCAGTCACTACAGTTGAGGTATTCTAAACCATTTTGGTACATGGTGTTTTAAATATTATTTAGTTACTTTTCCTATTTAAAAAAATAAAACCCTGTTTCTATAATGAGGTACTACCCGTATTCTTTCACTTGTGTTTTGGGAATTCTTTTCTCCCTATAGGAAATAGATATGTATTGAAATCTATTTCTATTGCATTCCCAATGGAGCAAGTTCTAGTTTAAGAAGCAAAGAAGTATAGTGTTTGAAAACACAGACTTGAGCCAGACTGGCTTCATGGTATATTCCTCAGTCTCTCTGGGCTCTACTGTTCCATCTGTAAAATGGGGATGGTAACAGTGCCTGTTTCACAGGTTGTTGTGAAGATTAAGTGAGGTGTGAAGGAGAGTCCTACCACAAGAGCCTGGCATTTGGTACATGTCACTTCTCTCTTAACAATTACATTTTTGTGTCTGTGGTATCTTAATTATTCTTTCTACTCACAATTCAGATTTAGAGTGTAATGGTTTTCAGAATAGTTTCCCATGTCAGTTTTAGAACAGACCTATAATGAGTTCTGCTTGGGATATTTTAGAATACTCACTAATAGAATTGTTATGAAGCAAGTAAATTTTTGTGCACGGCCAACAGCCGAAACCAACAAAAGTATCAGTGTTCTTTTTAAGAGTTTCTTAATGATGATGATTTTTTTCTGTTCTTTTTGTTTTTTGTTTTTTTTTATTGAAAGAAGGTGAGAGAGAGACACAGAGACAGAGATAAGAGGGGAGGGCCCAGGGCAGTCTCCATACTTGTACATCATTAATTTTTTGACAAGGTTTCATTCCACATAGGTGGATGTGGGGCTGTGCAGGGCAGAACCGAACTGGGAGGCTCCCTCATTGGAGGCGACAACCTTCGCTGCCATTCTGGCAGTTAGTTGCACATCACAGTTCATGATGTGGGTTTGCATGGGCCAGGGCCGGGATTCGATCCCTAGACTTCGCAGTTGCAAGGCAAGCACTTAACCTGTTGAGCTATTCCAGCACCTCCTTCTGTTCATTTTTTGATTGGACATTTTCTCTTCTAGATTGGTATTAAGTCTAAAAATGTTCCTATAAGTATATAAAATATCTATATGTGTTAGCATTTTCTTTTTTGTAGTTTATAAGACTACTTTGACACTGTGAGTCTATTTTCCTTTTCAGAATGAGATTTAATTGTGATAAATTTTAATCTACAACCATCTTAATATAAAGTTTTAATTCTAGTTAACTGAATGTGGAGTACAAACTAATGTTTTCTCATAAATTCATTGTATTCTAAATTTTTTAAAAGTGGTTTTTATTACATCTCTGGGGTAATCACCAATTTCTCATCATAGCCATTTCTTAGTTAAAAGTAATTGCCAGCAATAAGATAAGGAAAATTTTTTCCAAGGTTTTTCTTTTCTAGCTGTTACGAGGCTTTCATTCAGTAGTTTCACCTGCATTGAGTTTTATTCAATGTGTGAAGGTAATTTTGATATGAAACTACCTACATCAGATTGATTTCAGTTACACATCATTCCAGATTTTATAGCCCACTGGTATAATCCCTGGAATTATAGAAAATTAGAAGAATTGACCAGAGGCATTCTAGGAAAACAATGTGTACTCTTTCTCATTTATAAACGTTTAGTGATCAAAGAGGAAAAGAGAGAATGAAGATAGTTGAAGGAGTTTCTTCCTGCTCTCATTTTCCACTTGCCTCTTCTTTTTGCACTAGGGCTGTAGTCAGGTGAGAACAGAATTCGATTGTTTCAAGTCACCTGGTGTTCGTAGGAACTCCTTGGCATCAGCTCTGTTCAGTTCCTTATAGCCTGCTGGTGCCATAGGGAAAAGCTACATTTGCATGTATAATTTAAGCCACCCCAGTGAACATCTGCAACAAGCCCAGCAGAAAGAGCAATCAAGCAGTGGCAGCTTGTCAAGGTGGCAACTCCTCTTTCCAGAGTTTGGCGTTCAATTGGTGAGTAGCTGTCATTGTGTTTGGATTGAGTCCTTTCAGGAAATATGGTAGGTGCTGAACATTCAAAAGGCTTTAGAAACAAAAAAAGTGTTTCTACCTGAAGATATCAAAAAAGGCCTTACTGAATAGGGTAGGGTAGGTCTGCAGGCATGGTAGGTAGACTGAGGGAGGGCCACAGGGTTTATTGTGTAGGAAAGAGGACAGTTAGTAGAGGGAGACAGGGCTGGAGAACTGTCGGTTCACACTGGCCGGGATGTAGTTTTTACTGCAGTACTCAGGAGAGTCAAGGCTGTGAAGGACTGAAGGGACTGCCCGTGCCAAGTTAAGGAGGTTTGAAAATACGTTCAGTGGTGAACTGAAGGTTTTATGTTAGAGAATAATAACAATTAGAGCAGTGATTTTACATGATTCATCTATCGGTAGCAAGTAGTTTTAGGCCACTATTTTCTTCCCCCCACCCCCCACCCCCCAAATTTGAGTACCGCAAGTCTCATTCAGTTTGATAAAATCAGGCTGTTAAGTTTCCCATTAAAGTCCAAAAGCTGACTCTCCTACACCTCAGAAGAATCAAGTGAAGTGTAAGTATTAATAGTTTAAAGCTCTCATCAGGAAATAGCAGGTCATAACATAATTTTATGTAAAACCTATTAATGAGAAATTCTTTGTAATATATATTTGGAAGGAAAACATAACCAGAAGTCAATTTTGATTTGGGATGATGTTGGAAAATTTATTTTAAATACTTGAAAGGCTTATTTTGGTTTCCATGCTGACTTCAATTACTTGTGGATATATATTCCAAAGAATATAAACATTACAGTGTTCCTCTGGAATTCCCATGAAGCAACTCCCAGAAAATGTCTATTTTAGATAGAATCTTAATCTGAAGTGTCTGTGATTCTGGATATATAAAATCACAAATTATTAAAAAACACACTATTTGTATTTTAAATGTGATCCCTATCTCATTTGTGGATCTGTATATCCACCCACCTTTAGAACTCAGTGGGGGTCAAAGCTAGATTAAAAGCATTACTGTCTTCTTAGCTGAATACGTTTAAACCTTTTTTCAAGGCAAAGTTTCTACTCTTAGAACATGGTGCTGAGACATTTTAAAGAGTGCTGGGAAGATATAACTTGCAGAAGTAAATGTTACACTGTGAAGAAGACATAGTATTACCTAATTTGTAATACTGTTAGTAAGTAGTAATTCTCTAATTACCAAATTAGTAATACCTAATTTGGAATGGGACAAATCTAAATTAATGAAAAATATGTTTTAGTTATTTTTTCTGAGATTATTTTGAAGTGTGGCATCTTGAAAACTTACTAAAATGAATATTGTCAAAGGAAAAGATTACTAATTAGGTCTAATTACCAGAATTCTTTAACATGTTATATTTGTTAGGTACAATGAGTATTACAAAGCTTTTCCTATTACAAAATTACTGGTACTTGGCTTAGATTAGTACAGTTTAGTGGTTAGGGTTTTAATTAATATTGGCTACGTTTTATGTGGATTTGGAAAGTGGTATAGAATAGCATATTGCCATACCCTTTTTCTTTCAAACTGTCTCCAAAAAGTAAAATGTGGATTATGAAGCTGGCTGATACCTTACAATGGAATTTGAAACTCAGAGCCTGATTTTTTTCCCCCTCCATCTAAAATTGTAATTCTATAAATACACCAGTATAAAACTAGCACAAGCTTTACCTTGTATTCTTTGGCAATTAATTTTGGTGACTTTAAAAAAGAGAACCATTGAATTTTTTGCATATTTTTATATTTGATTTATTTACTTTTTTAAAAAAAGTTATTAAAAGTAATAGTGAGCAGTAGAACTTCATCTATCTCTGTTGTAAAGAGGTAAGATGGGTTTAAAAAACAAAGTTTTCCAATAACATTGAGTTCCATAGTTTTGTTACTACCTACCTCTGGGCATACTTGTATGATTATCAATCATTGTCTTAGCCCCACCTTCCAGAACTTCACCTTTATTGTGCACTGGACTTTCTGCTTTAACTAGTGTTATTTACCTCCAATTCAACCTGTTTTAAAATTATATTCTCTAAAATTTGCTAACTTCGTAATTTGCCTATTTCTGTTGTTAGTGCCATTGCTTTCTGCCACCATAGTTCAAATTCTGGGGTCCTTATAGACTCCTCCTCCTTGCTCGCTTGTTTAATCTTTTTCTCTCTATTTTTGTTGCCATTAGCTTAGTTCATGTCTTTATGATCTCTATTTCTTATTTAATACAATACTAATCTATTAATTTATTTCCCAACCTAATGGTTTCCCTCTTCTACATACCCATTTAAACCTTTAATTTTCATAGGAGTAAGATTCAAGAAAGTAAATCAGTATTAAATTAGGTGTTTGTTTATTGTGATTCTAAAGATAACTTGAAATTGTACAGAGCCTTAAGGTCATTCTAAATATCAGTGAACATTTTTATCCAGGTGTATAAAATAATTAAAAGTTCTAATTAAAAAGCACAGGATTTTTCCTGTAACATCGAAAAGATACTCTGTTCTTAACTTCACTGACTTGTTAACGTTCTTAAACTTCTCATGTAATACTTAATCCCATAATACTGGTGCAGTGCAGTCATTCATTAAGGAAACATATACCCATGTGTACTATATGTACCAGACATCATAAATCAAGACACACTACTTCCTAAGAGATATGAAACATTTGAATTGCTGGAAAACTGATTTTCTTGAATAGAAAGGCATAGTATAAGGGTAACGAAACTTATACACATTTTAAGGAAAAAACTATTAAAATTCTGATAATTATACTGATAACAAAAAATGAATACAAGTCACGTTTGACTTCTGCAATTATAAGAGGTGCTCAAAGTAGTTCCCATCAGCACCCAGACACTGCTGATTACAGCAAAGTACTGCTTGAGCAATATTGACCAAAGTGTCCACTTGTATTGCTACACATGCCATTTCAATTACCATGCATCTCAAACTTATCACGAATGCATGCAGTTATGCGTGTTGGAGGTTCTGTTGCATACTCACGCCTGCATTGTTGTACTGCCACAACATCCTCGAATTTCAAATACCACTTCAGGATGGTCTTGTGTTCCTTGAATAACAACTGTGCTTCTGCCATTTTCTTTGATTGTCCTGCCTGTTGTATGATGATGCTAGCAGTCATTAGATTAACATCATCTTTTGAGCAAATGTCATATGGCATATTGCTACTGTAATTTAGTTCAACTGCGAAAAGTAATAGGTAAGTAGCATCTCTTTGAATTTGTATAGTTTGTGGCACCCCTGGTA
Organism: Craseonycteris thonglongyai; assembly: GCA_004027555.1. NCBI lineage: Eukaryota > Metazoa > Chordata > Mammalia > Chiroptera > Craseonycteridae > Craseonycteris > Craseonycteris thonglongyai. The sequence continues at coordinate 4,236 of PVKE010049541.1, read as the reverse complement.
TTTATCAATTAATGATGTAATCAGTTAAAATCCTGTAAGCATTTAGAAAAGAAGTATGAGTCATCAGAAGTGTATCTGGAAAAATAATTATACAAGAAGAGGTAGGAGAAAAAAATTCAATTTTTGAAAGTAACATTAACATAAAAGACAAAAATAAACACAAGAGTGCTACTGGTTTGAGGTAGACCCATCAATGAAACAGTCCAGAAATATGCTCAAGATATATGTGGCAACATTAGAAATCAGTAGAAAGATGGATTATTCAGTGAGTTGTATTGTGACAACTAGTTGGTAGCTATTGGAAAAAGGTAGTTTGATCCCATTCTCACTTTTACATCCAAATAAATTGCAGATGAATTAGAATTTAAATATGGAGAGTAAAGAATGAAATAAAGTAAAAGAAATGGATGAATATTATGAATTGAAGTAAGCAACCGTGCCTTTTAAAATATGCATTTATAAAAGACTACAGTTGGCCCTTGAATAACTTGGGTTTGAACTTTGCGTGTCCACTTACATGCGGATTTTAATTTTTTCAGTTGACCTGTGCATTTGAAATTGGTGTTGTTCAAGGGTCTGCTTCCTTGACGGTTGAGAATCCATAAGTGTGGAGGACATACTGGAGTTATACACGAATTTTTGACTGTGTGAGTGGGCATTGTTGTTCAAGGTTCAAGTGTGTATTAATAAACGACTGGAAAGGGAAGTTATGCCACACAAAAATATTCTGATGAAAAAGGGCTAGTTTTTCTAATAAATAATGAACTCTACGAATCTAAAAGTAATACACAAAAACAAGTGCAAAAATAGATCAATCAAACAATTAAAATGAACAAGTAAATAGTAAAGATTGCTAATCTTACCAATGATTATATAAATGTTTATTGTGGAGAATTTTGAACACAGGCACAAGTAAACTGAAAAGTATAATGAACTTGCATAAATCTGTCCCTTTATTCAACAATTAGTGACAAATTGTCATCAATTTATAACCTCATTTATTTACCCCCTTCTATGTTACTTTAAGCAAATATCAGTCATTCTACCATTTCATCTTTAAATATGTATTTCTAAAGGAAAGGGCTTTTTCTAACACAAACACAAATCATTATTAAACCTAAATGAAACAAACAAAAACAGTTCTTTAATATTATCATAATTACTGAAGTTTCCAGTTGTCTTATAGGTATCAAAATTGTTTTCTCCCAAGTATATTTGTTTGAATCAGGATCCACTTCTAGTCCGTGTGTTGTGATTCACTCATCTGTTTCTAAATTTTCTTGAATCTTGAGATTTCTGCTTTATTCGTTTTTTTCCCTTGTAATTTATTGAAAATAATGGAATTATCTTAAGGAATAATTCCCAAGTCATGTCTCAAAAATTTCAGTTGTCATAAGGAATCTCATATATCTTGAATTGTGCTGATAATGTCAGCACATGATTATGTGCTGTGGAGTTGTTCAACATTACTTAATGACTTAAAAGTATTTTTTATTAGTTTCAGAAAACATCCAATCATGTTCTTTCATGTACTTTTTTCTTTTCCTCTTTTCATTCTGGATATTTCTTTCTGACTGTATTATAGTTTGCCAATTTTTTCTTCAGTTGAGTCTAACTTTTTAAATCCATTAATTGAATTATCAATCTAAGTAGTTTTTGTGTTTTTATTTTTCAGTTCTAGAATATCCTCTTGATACTTTAATTTTTTTCTAATTTTCTGATAAAATTTTCAATTTTTTCTGATTTTTTTAAATTTTATTTTTTGAGGGAAGGTTGGGGAGGAGGACCCAGAGCAGTCTACATAGGTGTACGTCATTAGTTGTGACGTGGTTTTATTCCACACAGGTGGATGTGGGGCTACGCAGAACAGAAATTGAATCGAGAACTTCTCTGTCATGCCATCTCAGCAGTTACCAGTTGCACCACATTGCAGTATATGGGATTTGCAAGGGCCTGGGTCGGGAATCGAACCCTGGACCTTGCGATTGAAGGACAAGTGCTCAACCACTGAACTGTTCTGGCATCCCACTTTTCTGATTTTCTTGCATTAGAAATTACAAAACTTGTGTCTTGTAACTAGATTATATGGTTCTTCTGTGGGTGTTTTTTGTTTTTCATGATGTTGATTTTTCTCCTAGTAACACCTAGTTGCTGTTATTTTTTATGTTGACATTGTATGTGAAAACTAGTAGAGATTATTTCAGGGATAGTGATACTAATCTTTAGTTGATTAGTATTGCTTTGGGAAGGCAGGTAAGGGGTATTTATGACCCTGGGTCACCTAATCCAGAAATGGCTGGAGATTTTAAAGTTGGATTCAGTTTCAGATTCTAGTTCATCTTTACTCAGCGTGTGACCCAGTCTAAAGCTGGAGGCGTTTCCCAGGACCCCCTTCTCTGTGGTAGGCCCTCAACTCTAATTTTTGCTCACCTCTCCCTGTGAGTGTTTTGAAAACTGTTCAGCTCTGAATTTCTGAATTGCCTCATCAACAAATGGCCCTATAGGAAAGGCAGCCCCAAATGCAAAGCTCTCCTCTATAAGTTTACTTATCCACGATTGTTTTTTCACTGCCTTGTTAGCATTTAGATTTTTGTTTTGGCAGCTTTTCTAGTTGTTTTGAGTGAGAGTTGATGTATGTTACCTAGTCTGCCATTACTGAGAACTATTGAGTTCATTGTGATTCCAGCTTCTGATCCTCATACATACCATATATATATGCATAATGTTAACATTTCTAATATATGTTAAAATATGTATATTATTAATATTATAGGAATGATGTATATTGTTCATTTAGTTTACTTTCTTGTAAAGAACTTTTAAATGCTGTCTCACTTGCCAACATGTGTTGAATGGGCTTTGGGTAAAGTGCAAATGCCTAGCTGGAAGGAATGCCTAGTTCGCCACTCGGGAAACAAGGTACTGCAAATGTTGTGCTGTGCTTCCCTTCAGAAATCTGAAATGGCCAGCTTTTATTTCTGTTCTGTGATTTCTTTTTCTTTTTCTTTTTTTATTGTTTTTGACAGAGACAGAGATACAGAGAGAAGGGGGAGGCCCAGAGCAGTCTCCATAGTTGTATGTCATCAGTTTTCGACATGGTTTTGTTCCACACAGGTGGGCGGGGACCGTGCAGGGCAGGAACTGGGTTGGGGCCCTCCCGCATGGGAGACATGTCCCCAAGAGCCAGGGGCCAAACTGGGGTGTGAGAACCAAACTGGGGGCTTCCCGCATGGGAAGCACACCCCAGTTCAGCATATGGGTCCGCATGGGCTGGGGCCGGGATTTGCTCCTCAGTCCCCAGGGCTGCAAAGCGAGTGCTTTAAAGACCCACTGAGCCATCCCGGCTTCCCCATGATTTCTTCATAGAGGATTTGATACACTCCAATTCAAAGGTTAAATCTATGCCATGTGTGAATGAGGGCAAAATGCCCAAGTAAGAATGGGGAAAATATTTTCTTTTTCCAAGCATATTGAGACAAACAACTATGAAATACAATTTTCTTCCAGTTTTCCAAAATAGTTATCTGGGCTGAGACCAAGAATGAAGTATTTTAGGGCAAAATACTTCTTGAACATTTTATGATTTATAAGAAAATGTGTAGAAATTCTTCTTTGAACTTTAAGCCTATATTATTAGGTTATCTTATTCATGAACAAAAATTTAGTGCATTTTTAATCAGTGAAATAATTTAGGTGTTTTTATATTTTTAGTCAGTTATATTTCTTTTTCTTTCTTTTTTTTTTAATATTATTATATTTTATTGTTAAATTTAATGGGGTGACATTGGTTGGTAACAATTAGATAGTTTCCCGATGTACAACTCCACATCACATCACCCATGCATCGCATTATGTGCCCAGCTCCCAGAATCAGGTCCCCCTCCAACACCATATATCTGATGCCCACGCCCCCCTCCCCCCACAACTCTCCCTCTCCCCTCCTCTCCAGGTAAACATCAAACCATTGAGTGTGTCCATAATGCTGGTGCCCTCTCCCACCTCCCCTCCCTCTCTCCCTCCCCCCTCCTCCCCTTCTTTCAGGCAATCACCAAGTTATTGGGTGTGTCCATAGGTCTCTGTGTCTTTGTAACTTTCAGTTTTATATTCCACCTATAAGTGAGGTCATATTTTTCCGGATTCTTTCATTCTGACTTATTTCACTTAATAAGATGTTCTCTAGGTCCATCCATGTTGCCAGAAATGACTGTATTTCATCATTTCTTATCGCTGAGTAGT
>PVKE010049540.1:0-11237 GCA_004027555.1 Craseonycteris thonglongyai | reverse complement strand
CTTCAGTGCATAGTTATTTCTATTTTACTTTTTGACAGATAGAGAGAGAGACAGAGACAGAGACAGCTAGAGAACCGAACTGTGGGAACTCCCCAGCTCAGCATGTGGGTCCTGCCTGGGCCGGAGCCGGGATTCGATCCTCGGTCCTCATGGCCTCAAAGCGAGCGCTCAACCCGCTGAGCCGTCCCGGCTTTCCCCCTGTGAGAGCTTAATATAATGTTAATGCTAATGAGAAATTTTGTGATCTAATTAGAAAACACTAAAATTTATTAAGAGATATAAACCTGAATAAATGCAGATAACTAACTTATTTCTGTCTTGTAGAAAGAACAATATTTTTAAAAGAATAACTCTTCCTATATTTAAGAATTTAATGTATTTCAAAGTAAAATAAAAGTAAGGTTCTTAAATATTGGTAATTCATAGAAATTATTTTCTGAGGTTCCCATTTGTAGAGAGGGTAGAGAGAAGAAATGGAGAAGGAAATTCCAAATTTACCAATTGCAAGTTTTAAGATAAAAATGCAAAAATAGATCTTTGTACTTGCTAGTTAATGTAAACTCCAAAAATATTTTAGTTCTTAGTGTTATAATGAAATGTTTCACATCATGACACACATAGAAAATTGATTTATATATATGTATATATATAATAGATTATTATATAAATATAATATAATATATATGTATATAAAATATATATTATTATATAATATATATATATATATATATAATTTTTGACAATCTGAGCTAGTTGACAAGGCTCTTTTTATGGCAAAAATAAAACAAACAAAACCTTACCAGCTTTCCTAAGAGTTGAAGAGATCTATATCCTAGCATACTTGCAATCCACATTCTGCACAAATGGGTGCCCTGTTACACACAAGGTGAAAAATCTCTAGCTAATGTATTGGACTACTGGGTCTTTCTCATGAAAATGACAGAATTTGTGGGAATAGGCATATAGTGCTCAATTAATGTAAGGAACACAAAAAGAATGATTGTAGTTATAGCTTATATTCCTTCAGCATCATCCTAATCCTTCATATATATATATATTTTTACCTTGAGGGGAAAATAAGACAAAGTGGAATCAATGGAAGAGAGCAAAGGAGTTATGGGCTATCTGTGTCATTCTCTTGATTTAAAAACATATATATGTTTTTTATATACCTGTCTTATTTTCTCACTAGCAATAAAATCTTTCACTGCTAGTTATCTTTCTGAGGTAAATTGGTATCCAGCACATATATTTTTAATAAATAATTATAAAGATGAAGGAATATCAGTGAGAGAGAGAGAGAGAAATGTAAAGAAGATTAGTAAAAGGTGACTAAATAAGACAAAGGAAGGAAGGAAATAAATTTATACTTTTACATGTGCTTGTCCTAACAAAATTACAAATTTGTTAAAATTAATCAACCATGAGTCCTGTTTATTTAGATATCTCCTCTTAATTGGAAGATTACAATTTACATGATAATAACACACTAATTACTATATAAAAGAATGAATAGATATGTAAGAGCTCTCTATTTTGTGAAATGTAAGCCTACTTCCTAAACTGAAATATAGACTTAGAAATCAGGAACTTCACACCACTTTGCAACCTGTTGTAAGCTATTGGCGAAATAGCTAGGTTCAATAATTCTTCAAATCAATGGCTACATTATGGATGAGTACTTACTTTTTCTACAGTGAAGTTGTCACAGTAGTTTTGTATCAATTTTCCATTACTTAGTTCCTGCAGCTAATCCATATTAGCCAATGTCAGTTTGATTTAAAATGAGCTGTTGTATACCACACCAAAGGCTTTCACATATAAAAAGAAATGAAAGAGAAAGTCCAAGTCCAACATGGAAGACTAGATAAATGCTATGCCTGCTCCCTCCCAGGATCACATCAAAATTACAATTAAATGATAAAACAGTCAACTTCAAGAATCATCTGTAGACTAGGTGAACCCTTATAACTAAGGATATAAAGAAGAGGCAACACCAAGTTTGGTAGGAGGGGAGGACATGAAATGGGCTGATCCCAAACCCACAGGTAGTGGGAACACTGGGAAGGATACCTTGGTGGTGAAAGTCACCCCTGAAGTCAAAAGAATCCCAGCCCCACACTGGGCTTTTCAGCCCAGGAGTCCTATGATGGGAAGAGGAGTCCCCATAACATCTGGTAGTGAAAATCAGTGAGGACTCTCTTTTCATCCAAGTGAGATGGAAGGCAGCTGGAAGCCCAGACTTCTCTTAAAGGCCCTGCACACAGACTTACTTACTTGCAAACATGCACCTAGACTTGGGTGGAGAGACAGCAACTTGAAAGGAACCAGAAACATACGAGGAAAGACTGAGTTGTGTGTCTTTGGATTGAGGGTTGAAATGACAGAATAAATGTGCAAACAAAACAGAAATAGACTCATAGAAACAGGGAACAAATTCGTGATTGCTAAATGGGACGGTGATTAGATCAGTGAGAGAGGTGAAAGGACTAGGAAGTACAAATTGATAGTCACAGTGTAGTCATGGAGATGTGAAATACACTATGGGAAATATAGTCAATAATATAAAAGCTATGTATGGTGTCAGATGGGCACTAGACTTATAAGGAAGAGTACCTCATAAATTATATAAATGTCTAACCACTGTGCTATAAACCTAAAATAGCTATGCACAGTGTCAGGTGGGTAGATTTAGGAGTTTTCATTTTGTGAGGTGTGTAAACATTTAACACTATGTTATTTTGTACACTTGAAACTAATAATAAAAAAAAAAAGAAATGGAAGGCAACAACTTTATCCTTGTCTGTTGATGGTATTTATCTGGTAAGAAAAGTAGGGGGCATTTGAATATATTATATTACTGTGGTTTAGTTTTTTTCCCCTTCTTGTTTTCCTGAGTGCCAACTCAGGTGAAATTGTAAGGTAGAAAAAATTCACAGTCACTGTCTCTGCATATAGATACAGATTTTTATCTTTTTACAACTATTTACTTCTCTTTAATATGAATATGTCTATGTAATTCCAAAGGATGACTAATTCATATATATTTATTAGTAATTAAATCTTCCTAGATAATTCTTATTGATGAACCTAATTGTAATAAGTCATTTTATAAATATAATATGGGGTTCAATATATTTTAAAATAAAGTATTTCCTTTGGATATAATGAGTGATATATTTACTGCCATTCCATTCAAAATATAAAAAATAAATATGCCTCAATAAGGAATATTAGAAAAGTCATATTTTGTTTTGAGTCAATTTATCATAATTTATAATGTTGTCCAGCTTTCATCATATTTAAACAGATAAGACTATTGAAAAAATCAATAATCATTATAGTTATTATTTATCATAATCTTAACTCATCATCTATTTTTATCACACCAAATATTTAATGCATAGTATGGGTATGTGAACACTGCTGATAACTAGATTAAAGTTATTTGTCAAGATTTACTGATTGAAAAAGCTTACTGTTGAGGCTGAGAATGTATAGTGGCAAATATGCAAAAATGTATTTAATGTGATTTTTGGAAAAGAGGATCTTTTCCTTTGTGACATTTGTACTAATGTGTCTCAAATATTGCATTATGTACTTTCTTGATATAATCATGGATTCAAGCAGGTGTTTAAAAGGTGTAAGGGGAGATAGAGAGCTGCATGTGATGTACTTCCTGGGACTTGGAGATGCTTATTGATATTTGATATATTTTTATAAGTAAATGGCTCATCATTCTTCATAATATTTTCATCTTCTGTTTTGAATTGTGATATAAAAAAATCATAACTGAACAGTCTTAAATGTAGAGAAGTCTAATTAAGAAGTTTGGGGTTTTGAATTCTGCAAAAATGACTCACATTTGGTTATCTAACATAATCTAGATCAACATCCCTAGTATAAATGCAGTCCTTGAAGTTGTCTATCCCTCCTTTGTATGTCAAATATCTTCATTGTGTATAGAATTAAGATGTATCTGTTCCATTAAAACTAGAACTTTTCTACCAAATTTGATGAGAGGATATTGGCAGAAACCTGCTCATATATTACATTAAGAAAATAATCCAAAAAGATACATAGATGTCATCCAAATAAGTAGCAATCTTGGAAAATGTTGTATAGGCACTTTCTAGAAATAGAGGCTATAAATTTTGCATTGCAAAAAATACTGCAGTAAGCATCGCAGCAACCATCAATATGTCAACAAGTAATAAGTACATGTTTGAGAAACCTTTGTGTGTGATGATGCTATTGATCCACCATCAGCAGGGCTTGTACCTGGAGCTCTTTGGGCTGAAAGCGATGATGGATCTGAGCTGATTTACCTGAACTTCGTTATGAGCAATAACTTGCAGCTCAACACCTATTTTTTTCTCTAATTCAGTCTACCTGACCTGAACTGCCCCATTCCAAAGAACTGACCTTTTTGTCCCTAATCTGCATGTGTGTACTTCTGCTCTGACAGGTAGCATTATAAAATACAATATGCTCAAATTTTAGGTTGTATGCCCTTGCTAAATTGCAATGTATTTTTTTGTAGCAACCGTTTGTTATTCAAAAGCAAGGGGCTCAGTCAGTCCTATTGGTGGAATAGTGCCCACTGAGGCAGCTTAAAAAGTGGTGTTCATTCAGCTTCCAGCTCTTCCTCCACCCCCACCAAATGTGCTGACTGTGGAGTCATGCCCTGGGAATGCTGACCACAGTGCTATCAAAAATTTTGTATCATTAATGTAAAGGCTGTAGGTTGGGGGGTTACATAGACTTGGTTCTGAATCCCAATATTATAATAGTATCTTAAAAAAATTAGCAAAACCCTCTGGGCCTGAGTTTTATCATTTATAAAGGAATACTAACAAAAAGAGTTCAAATAAAACAAGTATACTAATATTTATCTCACAAAGTTGTAAGGATTAACTGACTCAGACTAATCAGAAAGTTTTATTTCATGTATTAACTAATAAAAAAAAAATATGAATTGAATGCCAACTCTTTTTGAACAATTGAGCCAGGGTCTTTTCATGAAAGAGTTTTACAAGTTAAGATAAAATAATTCTCTTAAAATAGGTAAAACATGGTGAAATGTGAGCTAGAATGTGTGTAATATGTGATATAATTTTCGCTTTGTGAATGTGTTAGTATCTTAAAAAGTGTTTCTAATTTTGGTGATGTGAGAACCAAAGAATAACATGATAAAACCTCTGCATGTACATACTATGTGCCGGACATGATTGTCGATGTGTTTACACATCACTCTGTTAATCCTCACAGCGGCCCTATGAGGTAGATGTTATTCATTTGATATGTCACAGGTAAGAAAAATGCAGCAAAGAGTTTAGGTGACTTCCCTCAGGTGTAAGTGTAGTAAGTGTCAAGGCCAGGATTCAAACACTGGCTGCAGATGTTCAGTGGCCGTGTTCTTCTGTAGTAGGGAAGTTTTAGGAAAACAGCAATGCAACAGTGTAACCAGCTATTAGAATCCATCCTCTATGTACAAACCCACACCTTTGAAGACGCAATTAAAAATGAATTTGGATGGGAGTTGTTATTCTCCACTTTACATTAGCTTGGGAGATTTGGCAACTCTGTGCACATTCTGAAGTCTACGTAAACTTCCTCAAAAGTCTTAATTTCAGCTTTCTCTTTATACGGACTTTTTTTTTATATAGTGCTCTCATACTAACTGTTGCTTTCTATTCCCATGTTTATTTGTTTCCTATTGCTGCTATAGAAATTTCTATAAATGTAGTAGCTTCACACAATATGCATTTATTATCTTACAGTTCTGAACATTAGAAGTCCGACACCATTCTTACTGGGCTAAAAATCAGTGTCGGCTGCACTGTATCCTTCTGGAGGCTTGAAGGGAAGAATCATTGCTTTGCCTTTTCAGCTTCTAGAGGATGCCAGCATTCCTTGACTCATGGCTTTATCTTTCATCTGCAAAGCCGGCAATGCAGCATATTTTCATTTCTCTCTCTGACCTTGCCCTCCTGTCTCCCTAGTCTAGACTCATGATTGCATTGGCCCACTTAAATGCCCAGGTAGTCTCCCTCTCTCAAGACCCTTGACTTAGTCACATCTGAAAAGTACCTTTGAGTAAATAAAGGAACCTATTCACGAGTTCTGGGAATATGGAAGTTGACATCTTTGGGACCGCACTCACAGACCCAGTATTCCTGAATTGTTCAAAATATTTATTTGATCTGTGATGTGATTGTTCTTCTCTTAATCAAAGCTTGTTGAATTAAATTGGCCTTCCGTGATGCCAGCAACTTCTTCATTTCCAGCCACTGCGTCTTCAGATAATCCTGCTGACTAGAATCTTTTATAATTAAAACCCATCTGGTTGGAAGCACCAGGGGTTATATTAAAAAATTCTTTTACTCTATTTTAAAAAGTGTTCGTTATGTAAGCCAAATCTATAAAACCCTTTATTAGTCTCTTTACCAGTTTTCCATACAGTGATAAATGTGATATATATTCAGCTCATTACATCTGAGAGTTGTAGTTTCTTTAAGTCATTACATATCCTTATGTTATAGAATTCTTTATACTTTTATGAAACCTAAACTTGGGTCTTATAAATTGCCATGTTATGCTTGTTTCAGATGTAAAAACTGAAGTTGCCCCTCTGTGTTGGGCACCACTATATGCCCAAAACATTACAAATATTTTCTGATTTAATTCTCAAAAATCATAGGAATGATCTAAATTTCTACTTTTTCTGTGACTCTATTTCCTGACCCCTCTCGCAGTGTTTCCCTAAGCAGCAGACACCTGGCCTCTTTATGCCCAAAATATACCAACTGTGCTCTCTGTGTAGGGCCTTTGTGCTAGCTGTCCGACAGAAATCAGATGGCTTCTTCATTTTATTCCAGTCTGCTGAAATGCCATCTACTCATGAAGAGTTTCTTAACAGTTTCATCTATAGCAGTCCTCAAAACTCTCTATTCTTTCACCCTGCTTTTTAATTCAGGACACTTGCCAGTAAGGTCATTATGTGTCCTTTTAAGTTTTCTTGGTCTTTGTATCCTTCATTGACATGCCAGCACATCAGGGGTACAGCAAATTTATTGTATGGCATCTATCACCAGTTCCTAGAATAATATGTGGCACAAAAGAAGTAGTATTTTACAGACTGAAAAAACTGATGTTTAACACGTTTAAGCAACATTCTCAAGGTTAGAATCAGTTCAAGTCCATATCCAATATCTTATAACTGCTTCCAAAATGCGCTTTGATCCTATTGCCTAATCTACTTTTGATACGTGACTACCTCCTAAATTAGACCCAAACAAAAATACACAGACACATTTGGGCTAAAAATTTCTTATAAGCTTATATGCACTTTTTTATATATATATATAAAATATAAATAAGGGTCTTAGAGCCCTTGATAGCAATTACTTTTACCTTATTTCTCTCTGTTGAGTGCTGCTATCTGGCTCTGCCATGCCAGGGTCCTAATGTCCCCCTCTCTCCCAAATACCAGGGAGCCCAGTTCTACATTGTCATCTTTTTTGGTCAACTCTGGGCACAGAGAAATAGCCACCCTTACTCAGACACTCATTTTTTATTGCTTTAGTGAGGATAGTGTTTATTCTGTGGAACACAATCAGATAGTAGTGTTTTCAATCCCGCATACTGAGTTTGTTCTAAGATCTCCAATCTTCCTGAGTATTCTGAATTTTTCATCAATCCTGGTGTGAGTTTTAGCAGCTTCTCCTCATTCACCTGAGGTCATTGATCAAGTTCCAGAGGTCCTCCCAGCAGTGCATTGATATGACAGACAGGCTCTAAGTTGACCCTAAACATACTCGCCTCCTGATTTTCCTGCTCTTGTATCATCTCTTCTACCTTAGTGTGGGCAGGAACTCTGATTTGTTTCTAACCAATAAATTATGTCTTTGGTGATGGAATGTCATTTCTGTTATCATATTGCATAGCGTTGTAACCTATCCTGCAAGGAGACTCTCTTGCTGGCTTAGATGAAGCAAGTAGCTATGTTGTAAGGTGCCCTGTGGAGAGAACTTATGTCAAGAAACAGAGCAGTTGCTGGCCGACAGTCACACCCCCCCCCTAAAAAGAAACAAAAACAAACAAACAAACAAAAACAAGGACTCAGCCCAACAGGCCACAAGAATGCGAATTTTGCCAACAATTGCATAAGCTTGGAGGTAAATCCTTCTTTACTCAAACCTTAAGATGAAATTGCAACCCAAATCAGTACCATATTTTCCGGCATATAAGACAACCGGGCGTATAAGACGACCCCCTAATTTTACAGTTAAAACATAGGTTTAGGCCTATATTCGGGGTCGTCTTATACGCCCGGTCGTCTTATACAGCGAATATAGGCCTAAGCCTATGTTTTAACTGTAAAATTAGGGGGTCGTCTTATACGCCCGGTCGTCTTATATGCCCGGTCGTCTTATACGCCAGAAAATACGGTACCTTGATTGCAGCCTTGTGAGACCTAAGGTAGAGGAACTAGCTAAACCAGGCCCAGACTCCTGGCTTTCTGAAACGGGGATAATAAAAGTGTGCTGTTACAAGCTGCTAAGTTTGTTGCAATTTGTTACACAGCTATAGTTAACTAACATAATTAAGGACGGTCCCATGTGTCCTTGCCAGAACACAATATCTTGTGGCCAGAATAGTGTTCATATGTCAGAAATCTCCCATATCTAGACATACAAGGTCTGACAATTAAGTGTGTGAACTCATCCTAGAAAACGTACTACATAACTTATTGCTGACTATCACTACAGTCACCTTTGAAGTACTCATCTTGGGAAGCTATACATCAATGCCAGAGCCTAGTCTACTCTAAAGCAATTTTGGAACTCTTTTTCTGGAATGGCCATCAGAGCTATCATCGTATTACCCTTGATGTCCTCAACACCATCAAAATGTCTTCTTTTCAACATTTCTTTATCTTTAGGTAAAAAAATTATTAGGGACAAGATCAAGTGAGTAGGGAGGATGTTCCAATACTGTTATTTGTTTATTAGCTAAAAACTCCCTCCTACACAGTGCCCTGTGAGCTGGTATATTGTCATGATGCAAGAATAATAAGTTACTAATAAAGAGTTCAGGTTGTTTGTTTTTTGTTTATTTGTTTGTTTATTTTTTTTTTTACAGGGAGAGAGACAGTCAGAGAGAGACAGAGAGAAGGGGGAGGACCCAGAACAGTCTCCATAGTTGACAGCATTAGTTTTCCATATAGTTTCACTCCACAGGTGGGCATGGGGCTGCACAGGGCAGGAACTGGGCCGGGGGCTCCTGCATAGGCCCCAGCAAGAACTGAACTGGGGGCACACCCCAGTTCAGCAGCATATGGTTCCCCATGGGCCGGGGCCAGGATTCAATCCTTGGTCCCCAGGGCTGCAAAACGAGCTCTTAACCCGCTGAGCCATCCCAGGTTCCCCTTAGGTTGTTTTTTTTTTTGGGGGGGGGGTTGTGTTTTGTTTGTTTTTTGTTTGCTGGCTGCAAGTTTATTCGCCACGTGGTGCAAGACACTGGGTTCCAGGGTGTCAGGAAGGCTCACGTGTGGCTTGGAGAGCAAAGGGCAAGGCTCACTCAAGTTCCGTTTTTGGTGTTTTGCTGTTTTGTTATAAAAGAACCAATTGCTTCTGCTTGTTGCAGCCTGCCTAGTCTATGGAGTGGGGAGGGGAGGAGAGGGGGGGAGGGGAGAGGAGGGGGGAGGGGAGAGGAGGCGGGGGAGGGCTCAAAGGAGCCCAGCGCCGCTGGAATTCGGTGGCTGGTGGTGGCCACTCAGGATGTGGGCCCGGCGTTGGCTGTGCTGGGCTGGCCACCAGGCTGCTTCCTTGTGGCTTCCCGGGCCCGGTCACAGGTGATAACACTGCTGGCAGCCGGGGGCAGCTGTGAGTGCTCTGGGGACTCTAACACCGTGGCCATGAACGGGAGAGTGGACTTCCCAAAGAAGAAGCTGGCCCACCAGTGACCCGGGTCAGCCTTGGGGAGACCCAGGGGGTGGGGGATAGCTTCCCCGGGGCCCTCGGCACTTCCACAGGAGCTGTTGCTGGAAGTGGAACCCAGGCGGCTCCGGTAAGTCGTGGGTGGCCACGAGCGAGCCGCTGGAGGGGATGGCAGCCGTGCTTGCTGGGGGGCTGCGGGCACCTGCGCACACGGGGGTCAGGGGCCTTTGGTAACCGGACGCCCCCCGGGAGGGGGCGGCAGCGCGGGCCTCGGTTACCGAGCCCGGGCCTGGCCGCGGGACGCACGGGACCAGGTCGTTTTTTTTTGTCTTTTTCATGCAACATTTCTGAACACTTCCAAATAGTCAACTTGGTTGACTATATTCCAGTTAGTACCAATTCATAGTGAACAATACCTCTGATATAAAAAAAAAGTTAGCAACATCATTTTGACTCTTTCTTTGGCTGGACAGAACATTTTTGCTCATTGAGAATTTGCTAACTTTCATTGTGCTCTTTGGCGCTTTGTTTCAGGGTTGTATTGTACACCCATGTTTCATCACTAGTGATAACACAGCCCAAAACATCATCTTGCTTCTCCAAAAGGTCTTGGCAAGCTTTGGCTCTCCTTTGCTTCTGTTCTTCAGTTTACCTCCTTAGGAGCTATTTTTTTGCACACACTTTTCTCATGCAAAGATTGTCAGTGGAGATTTTCCTGTTTCTCTATCAATGTTTACTTAGTCTGCTATGTTTCTCACGGTCAGCCAACAATTTTGACACACAGTTTTTCAAAGCCAAAAAATTTCTGTCTATCTAAATAAAGAGTCAAATCAATGTTGCTAACTTTTTTTGATACCAGCAGGTTTGTTCATTATGAATTTGTGCCAAATGGACAGTTAACCAAGTTGACTATTTGAAAGTGCTTAAAAGTCTGCATGAAAAGCTTTGATGAAAAAACCCTGAACTTTTCTCCAACAACTCACGGCTCTTGCATTGCCACAATGCACCAGCTCACATGGCACTGTCTGTGAGAGAGTTTTTAGCCAGTAAACAATTACATTTTTCTTTACCTGAAGATAAAGAAAATATTGAAAGCAAAACATTTTGATGACATTCAGGACACCACAAGTAATAGGATGACAGCTCTGATGGCCATTCCAGAAAGAGTTCCAAAACTGCTTTTAAAGATGGACTAGGTGTTGGTGTCAGTGTATAGCTTCCCAAGGAAAGTACTTCAAAGGTGACCATAGTGATATTCAGTATGTAACGTGTTTCCTAGGATGCATTTGTAAA
>PVKE010049539.1:0-11236 GCA_004027555.1 Craseonycteris thonglongyai | reverse complement strand
TGCGGCAATTATCTCCGTTACACTGAGAGAAATAATAACAATACTGCATATTACGATCGGGGACAACAATACAAGTATATTAAAATCTAATATAGATATATTCAAATTTACAAGAAGTATGTTAAAGTTACAATATATTTATTACGGTTTACAATACTGACTTCTTAATTTAAATAGAATTATTGTTATTCCTAATATATTCGTAATACTGTTCCTTATTTTTCTCTCAGTGTAATGACTGCAGTTTAGAGATCTGTTGCCGAGAATGCTCACTTATCAAGTAAATAGATAGGTAAGAATAGCAATTTAATTTAAAACAAAGAAACGGTACTTACATTATAAACAGAAGAAAAATTGAAACTCAACGTGGTCACCGAGGATAAATCATATTGATTGATCATAATACTGTTAATACAAAAGAAAAGAAGCTACCGTATGACACTACCAAATATTCAAGCTAACTGACTGTGTTCTTCGATGAGTGGAGTCATAACTGTTGCGTTCACGCGTTGCGTCCGGTGACAAATGTAACACATACAGTAAGTCAAAATGTATTGTCTGGTGGGCGGAGATCACAGCGTCAGGCTGTCAGAATTCTAGGAATTTATGACCTTGGCAAATTCCCAGAATGCATTAAACTATTGCTAGAAAGTTTTGTCTTTTACAATCGCTTCAAAGTCCATGGTACACGGAATTCCACCCCAGACATTGCGAGCGATTGATGAGCGACCAAAACCAAGTCCATGGTACACGGAATTCTACCCCAGACATTGTGAGCGATCGATGATCGACCAAAATTGGCCGAGCGATCAACCGGTGGACCGCGATCGACTTGTTGGCCAACCCTGCCCTTTCTGTTGGGATCCTATTGCCATTAGCCCTTCTGGATAAAGTCCTTTAAGATGACTACAGGCTAGCTTTCACCCACATATGTGTGGTTCACACCTCCATTTATCTTTGGCCCACTTTCAGTTATAACTTACTTTAAAATATATATATATATTTATTTTATTGTTTGAGAGAAGGTGACAGACAGAAAGAGATAAGAGAGGAGGACTCAGAGCAGTCTCCATTGTTGTACATCATTAGTTGTGACATGGTTTCATTTCACATAGGTAGATGCGGGGCCACGCAGGGTGGGAACCAAACTGGGGGCCCCCCTGCATTGGAGATGAAAACCTTCACTGCCATCCTGATGGTTACAAACTGTGCCACATTTCAGCATATGGGTCTGCATAGGCCAGGGTCTGGACTCCTGGACCTCAAGGTGGCAAGATGAACACTCAACCTGCTGAGCCATCCCAGCACCCTCTAGAATTAACTTTTTAAAATAAAACTTTCTATGCTGTTGTCACAACCAGTATTTTTCAATGTATGCATATCTGTGTTAATTAATAAAATTAAAATTAAGTTCAAAGCATCACTGAGTCATAGTTCCTTTAAAATCACAAGTACAGAATGTGGTGAGCATATTTACTGATTGTTAAAACACTGGGGATTGTTAAGATAGGCCAGTATCCTTCTTCTCAGAAGAAAACACAAAGAATCAATTGAGTAAATGTTGTTACTGGCCAGGGGCAGAATAAAGTCTTATGTGATGAACACAAAAGAACATGGTGTTTAGAGTCATACATATATGAGTCCAAGTCCTATCTCCATAATGTATTAGTCACAAGAAGTTGACCAATAATAAGGTACTCGTAGTAATGTCAATTTATTTTTCCATTAAATGGGGATAATAACAACCCTAGCAATTATATTTTTGATGGTTTAATAAAAATAAAATATATATGGTATATATCACATAGAAACTCCTTAATAATTGTTAGTTATTCTTACATCTAACTGGTTATTATTATTATTATTACTATTAATTACTGTTATGGTTTCTTCAGGTATTTACCTTTTATGATTTCTGAAATTAAAAATAATATACCTATTATAAAACACATACATATATGCATAAATATAGTTTACATCATTTTCAGGTCACTGCAATAGTTAGCAAATGTACATATGATGTGGTACTATAATGGAAGTCTTCATTATACCATATAAAGCAAACTTTAAACTATCAAACTACATTTTATTTTTCTACATAAAGTAAATGACCCAGTAAAAATAAACTCCTATTTCTACTGAGTTAATCGTTAGAATTAGTAAAACTAGTAGAGAAGCTCTAGTTTTCAATGTTAATAGTGGAGAGACAGACCATCCAAAAAATGTCCTCCATGACATGCTGAGAGAAAACCCTGTAAGAATTCTAATACATACTCATAGGGCTTTTATGATGTAACTCCTGATGTTCACAACTCTTCATCTTCTTTGAACAAGTCATTCATGTTTGTAGCTAAATAATAATCAAGGTATTACTAAGTGAAACAACTAGTATAGTATTTATAGCTACTGTATTAATCCAAAGAGAAGATATTAGTATTGCTCCCAAGTAGATAGTATCACTATTTCCTTGTTTGTTTATACGCTTCTCATAAATACGCATTCAAGATTCTGGGTGTAATGAATGCTTAATATGCTTTTGTCATGTGGTTATAATTGTTAAAAAGGATTAGGACAAGACGTTATCCCCAGATCTTATTTTTCTATTCCAACAGACCAAAAACAACACTGCAAGGGTCTACTCTATTATATCTAGACAAAAATTGTAGAAGATGTCTCTTTTCAACATCTAAGATTCTAAAGACGTATAACGTTTAACTACTAATGAAATCTATTTGGATGTGCTTTGCTTGAGATCAATATTATTACTCTGTGGGTCCGCTTTATATCCATAACAAATATTTTTTCTTCAAAAATGTTAATGTTTGTCCATATTAAGCCAACAATCTATCTCTTTTTATGTATTTATTACATATAAATACATTTGAAATAACTCTATATGCATTTCCTATCTCTTTCTAAAAGGGCTTAGTGGTCATGGCCCACCAATAGCAATAAACAAGTCAAATTACAATATTGTTGTTTCTAAATATCATTCATCACTAAAAGAAACGGGGCGAAAAGCAGATCCCAGAGCTGGGGAAAAGAAAGAACAAGATAAATTTGAAACATTTTGTTATATCAGGAAGCAAGGGGTGTTCAAATAATCATAGAAATACACATCAAAAATATAAGTGAACTATCTTGAAGGAGCTCATGCAGATAAAATCTGGATAACTTAAGCATTATAGTTAAAACAAAAAATTCTAGCCCATTAGAATTAATAACAATCTAGGTTTCCCTACTAATACAAACTTTAAAAACAATATCTAAAATTAAATGTAAAGGTTTGTACATTTATTCATTAGCTTAGTTTATTCAGTAAATATCATGCATTCAAGTCTCTCAAAGATTTCAAGAACCAACATGGTAAGAGCCTTTCCCGGACTGTAAATAAAGCCTAGACCAAATACCAAAAATGTATACAATTATCTCCTTAGACATTGAGCAAATATCAATATATTAGAAACTTTCTGGGGAAAAACAAAACCTTCAAGTATATATTTTCAAAAGTACATTCTTACTTGAATGCTGTATCTGTGTCAATTATTAAAGTATGTTGCTGTCATTGTTCCCTGATAGAAACAATTTTTAACTTGTCCTGCCAAAAGTCTGTATCCTCTTCCCATCTCTCTTGCCACACCTCCTATAAGTTCTCTCAGCTCCTCACTTAACTATGCTGCATCTGCCAACCACTTAAAAGTTGAAAAAGTCCTCCCTCAGGTTCCAAGTTAAGAATATCGAGTCTGGTAAACAAAATGTAATGAATGTCTGAAATACCACTCCACTACTCTAACTTAAATCAGGAAACACATGACCTCACTTATAGGTGGAATATAAAACTGAAAGTAACAAAGACACAGAGACCTATGGACACACTCAATAGCTTGGTGATTGCCGGAGGGAGGGGGAGGAGGGGAGAGGGAGAGAGGGAGGGAAGGTGGGAGAGGGCACCAGCATTATGGACACACTCAATGGTTTGGTGGTTACCAGGATAGGGGGGAGGAGCAGGGGGACAGTTGTGGGGGTAGGTGGGAGTGGGCATTAGATATAAGGTGATGGAAGGGGAACTGGTACTGAGTGATGGGCACATAATACGATGCATGAATAATGTGATGTGGACTTGTACATCTGTAAACTGTCTAATTGTTACCAACCAAGGTAACCTCATCAAATTTAACAATAAATTAAAAAAAAAAAACAAAACACATAAAACAGGCTATTAAATCATGATTTTCATTAAGTAGTAATTGGTACTCAATGCCAACATATTTGAGAGTAGACTGAAAAATCTATCGTAAATATAATATAATGGAAAAATTAAATTGAAAACTGTATGGCAAAAATTACTCAATCGGGAAAGCTGGGATGGCTCAGAGGGTAAAGCGCTCGCTTTGAAGCCCCAAGGACCGGGGATCGAGTCACAGCCCCCGCCCATGCGGACCCACATGCTGAACTGGGGTGTGCCCCCGCTTCGGTTCTTGCAGGGGCCTGTGCGGAGGCTCCCTGCCCAGTTCCTTCCCTGCGCAGCCCTGTGCCTGCCTGTGGAGTGAAACTATATGGAAAACTAATGTCAACTATGGAGACTGCTCTGGGCCCGCCCCCTTCTCTCTGTCTCTCTCTGTCTCTGTTTCTCTCTGTCAAAAATCAATAAAATAAATCTTTAAAACAAAAATTAATCTTTTCACAATGTTTCCATGAGCATATAAATGATCATATTTAATTTAACATTTTATTGGTTCAAAATAAAATTATAAACATTCTATGAGGTATAGTATACAACTTTAGTGTAGAGTTAATTTATGGCTACTAACTACAATAAACATATCATGGAAACTGTTCTGACAATAAATGTTATATTAGTTAAATCATAACAACAAAAATATATTCATTCATTTATTTAAATAACTTATTCAGTATTTATTATATTCTACTAGTACTATTTACTACATACTACTACTGGTATTCTGGTTCAAATGTACTCTTAATACTGTCTCTGTAAATTCAGAGTGATAGAAGCAGACCTGTAAATTAGTAATTGCAAAGTAGTATCTCAAGTATACAAGACAAGTAGCACAAAGATTGAGTTATTCTATCTATGGATGGTGGACAGGAGAAAGAAAGGAAGGCTTCCTAAATGACATAACACTGAGGTGAAGTTTAAGAGATGGGCTAGAATTTATCAGTCAAGGAGGAATGAATGAGAGGCTGTTAAAATACATAGTATATACAAAATCACAGAGGCACGGGTTAACATGGTGCATGATGAGAAGGGGTAAGGGTGAATTAAATTTTAAGTAGGGTCCACTTTGTGAAAGGCTTTATAGACTAACTTCAGAGGTAAGATAATGGAATGCATAAATCAATGAAAGTGAAAATTACCTGGTTTCTGACATATCAAATTCCTTACCACTTTAGGACCTAAACACTTCCCTTTCCTCTGCCTGAAAATTCCATCCTCCAGATTTTTACACAATTAGATATCATTCTTCATTTAAGTCCTGGCTTAATAATCATCTCCTAGGAGAGGCCTTTTCACACCACCCAACTAAAGTAGTGCCATCCTACTACCCCCACCTGTTTACTTTCCATTTCCTATGTTTTTAAATCAATATAGAATAGAAACACAGAAAAAATACTTACCATATTTTCCGGCATATAAGACAACCGGGCGTATAAGACGACCCCCTAATTTTACAGTTAAAACATAGGTTTAGGCCTATATTCGCTGTATAAGACTACAGCCTCGGAAGTGGGGGGTAGTCTTATACAGCGAATATAGGCCTAAACCTATGTTTTAACTGTAAAATTAGGGGGTCGTCTTATATGCCCGGTCGTCTTATACGCTGGAAAATACGGTATTTTACATTATGTAACATACCCACATCCCCTTGATGTTTAATCTCTTTCTTCTTATAAACTAGACTGAGAAATTCATGAAAATTGCTAAGTAATATTTGGTGTAGTACAGACACTAGAGATTTCTTAGCTGGCAATATTCCCTTTATCCTGTAATGAATGTATGTTGTTCATTAGTAGCCATATGAGTATAATTAAAATAGAAAACACCCTTTCAGAGATATTTATATTTTATCATCTCAAACAAGTAAATATCTAGGCAAAATTATCAGGCAATATGACAAAACATAGTGAAGAATTTTGAAGAGAGAAGAAAAGATGTTTCTAGCCCTTTAAATCATATATCATATCTTCCTACCCTTGAGGAGAGACCTATTTTATCTACAGAGAAAAGCGCTAGAAGGTAAATCTCCATTAGTACTAGGAAAACTTAAACTTCTTTTATTTAGCTTCCTGCTAAAGTGGGAACTTCAGGGAATGTTTATAAATAAACTGAGATTCTTTAAAATATGTTGGGGGCTTAAGGATGAAAATGTAATATGTATGTTATTCTTGTAGTCTGTAAAATGTTTGAACTTAAACTCCTGCAGTCACATAATGAAACAGATGAAGTATATAGGACACTATATACTTTTTTTTTCTTCAAATTTGATTTAGAAAAAAAAAGAAGAAATACATACTGTTATTAAACTAAGAAAATATTTCCTTATTTCTAGTTCTCCTATCAAGATACTATTGATAGCATAAATAAAAATTTAAATACAACCTAAAGTAGAAAGCATGACATTATATTAAAAACATGAGATCCAAATTTTAAAATTTTAGTAAAATGGCAGTCACTGTACTATGAAAGAATTTAACATGTGCAAATTGAGACTCAAAACTAGATGAAATTCATTTAAGCCTATATTATATATAGTATAGTAATTGACCAATATCACAACCAATACTAACTATAGGTAAAATATTCATAATTGTCCTTAAATAACATGGCTAAAATTTATCACACATTCATGTAAAATTTTAATTGTATTATATTTCTTTATTGATTCATAGTATATTTTTATTTACACTAAGTGTATTGTACATGAAACAGATATTGATCAAATTTACACTATAAATTTACAATATTAAAATTGTGGTTATAGTATTCAAATATCTGACCTCTTTATGATTAATGATATTCAAGAAAAGGCTTAGAGAGTTTATTGGAAAAGAATAAGGAGTAATCCTACAAAATTAGTATGAGGCAACAATGGGGCTGTTGATCAGAACAGCATATACTGTACATTAAATATTAAGAGTGCTCATGAGAAGGAAGTTTAAGCTTATTACGTGCAGTCCTGCTCAAGCCAGATGTAGAGAATGTGTTAAAAGAAAATTTAGAAACTGAAGCATCACTTGAAGTACTGAACAGAATGACAGATGCCTCATTTGAGTGTTCATTACTGATATATGAAAAGCAGTGATGACGTTCATGGTTAATGGTTAAGATAAAATGGGTCCACAATGAACAAGTCATGCTTTTTAAGTAAAATGTGCAGTTGGATTTCACTTGTTCTTTATGACGCTAGACTAGCTTCATGCTATCATTACTTTCTCTTGATATCCTAATTTTTGTGGCCTATAGTTTGTGGAATTCATCTTTCTCCCTTTGGACAATTGTAATAGCTTTGCTTTTCACCCATCTTCAACTGATTCCCTTAATGTCCTCTTTTCTTCAGAGATTATAGACAATGGCTTGCCTAGCTTCCTGATTCTTTTATTGCCCTAAAATTCAATTGAGAGAAACTGAAAGATCAAAATCCTCTAAAGTAATGAAATGATTTCCAATTATCTCATAACCCTTCTTAAACTACAGTTTTCTCTTAAATTTACCCTCTGCTTTTCACTTTAAAAATTATTCTCCTTGATAGAAAATATGGTATAGAATATATCAAAATGTTAATGCCTTTGCAGATGGCAAACTTCTTGCTGTTCTTTATCTTTTAAAATACATTTAAAAATTTGGGGTTTACTAGTATCAAGTTGATTCTGTGTTTAATTTAAAAGATAGATTTGACTCTTTCATATTCATTTTAGTTATGATCTTTTTTCCTACTACTATATTTTCCTTCCTCCATTCAACCTTTGTAAGAATGCAAACATAAGTCATGTTCTCATGACTTAGTCTGAGGCTGAGATATGTCTAAAATGTTATATAACATAATGTGGAAAGAAATGTGACAAAAAAGGATCAGGTAGCAAGCCTTTCATAGGAGTTCTGTAGGTAAGATTACATTCATGTGATTATACGAGGGCTGTCCGAAAAGTATCCAGCTATGTAGCCATTCTTGGTATATTGACAATGGCTGGAATTTTTCCTGGACAGCCCTTGTATATAAGAGATAAACTTTATTTAAGAGGTTTATATAAGCTGGATTTTCAAAGAATCCCCAATTCAAGTAAATAGTTGGGCTTTAAGGAATCTATAAATTACATGAAATGATATATAATATTTGGAAGATACAGGCACTCCTCACTTAAGAACTGAGTCCTGTTCCTACTACTAGTTTGTTAAGTGAGGAGCCTAAAGGCAGATGTCTTGTGATGTGTCATGTCACCATAGGGTATGTATTTTTCAACAAGTATCATGTGACACACTTACAAATGAAATATGTCGCCTTGAGTGATTTCAAAACTTCCTGTAGTGAATACTAACCAACTGCAGGAATGAGACAGACTGAGTAAGGGGATTCCCAAAACACACAAACTGAGAAAGGACATTCCCCGTGCTAGAGAACTGATCCTAAATTCAAGTGGTCATTAAACAGGTATGTTATTTATGTGAGAAGTGGCTGTATACATTTGTGTGCATTTGCTGTTGGGGGAGAAGGGCAGGATAAAATCACTAGTATTCATCATATTCTGAAAGACAACCATGACACTCAACAGGGTTAAAAGCAAACAACACCATAGAGAATAGTGTTTAGAGAGTTTTGTAAAATTATTAAAATTAGTATGATTTTAGAATTACATTCTCCTTGCCACCAAATGTTCATCAGTGTTTTTTGTTTCTTAATCTAGATGAGGAAACATGATACACTTTATTTGAATTTTTAAAATATGTTTTTCCAAAGACTAGAAAACACATCTGATTATTCTTTATTTCAAAATAGAACATCTTCACTTTCTTTCCATAACTTTCTTTACACCTACAAATTGTTTCACTACTGACAAAAATTAAGCCCATGATAATATTATCACTTTGTTGCTATTTTATTTCCTTGGAATGAAAACTGTTGTCATTTTAAATCAATAACAAAATGATAAAAAAAATAATAGGCAGGATTAGAATGAAAGTAGACATATTAAAAATACATGTAGAATATTTTACATGTATTTTTAAATTTATAATGAAAATTGATGGGAAACTGAAGACATATGCTAAGGTGAGCTATTGAAGAAAAAACAAATTAAGATGTACATTTGAAAAACAGAAGGAATAAATAATATGAAAAAGGAGAAGCAGTAAATGCTTCTATTTTTAGAAAAAGTAGAAAAGTAAGAGTGTTTCATAGATAGAATTTTCTGTAAGGATGAATGCATGAAAAATGGTAAGATGGTTGTAAAAGATTTAGAATCACAAAGTAGGAAGAGAGAGCAATTGAACTACTCACTTAAATTTTAAAAAAGGAGTAGATATAGCTACTGGATGGCATGAAATCGAAGTACCTGAATTTTGGAAATGTTTTAAAAAATTTTAGTAAGGAAAGCCTAAGTGTATAAAAGGTATGAACTAAAATCTTTTTGAGTTTAGTAGAATGTAAACTGATGATAAAAGATTGCGAGGTACTGGATAAATAAAACACAAAACAATAAAAATAAATAATAAATTCAGATACTGACTTTTAAGAAGTCTGACTGCATAGTACTGCATAAAAAGAAATACATTTCCAAATCCAAACACAATAGCATCCTGTTGTATTTTGTGGGTATCTTCAATAAGGTAACAAAAGCATACCGTATTTTCCGGCGTATAAAACGCCTGGGCGTATAAGACGACTGGGCATATAAGACGACCCCCGAATTTTACAGTTAAAACATAGGTTTAGGCCTATATTCGCTGTATAAGAGTACAGCCTCGGAAGTGGGGGGTAGTCTTATACAGCGAATATAGGCCTAAACCTATGTTTTAACTGTAAAATTAGGGGGTCGTCTTATACGCCCGGTCATCTTATACGCCGGAAAATACGGTAATCAGTTCTTTCTAAAGTCCCCATTATCATTTGCATAAAATATTGTAATAATTTGAAAGTCAAAGAACAACAATATATTTCATGCTTTCTTTTTTATTTTTGAGCTGGTCATATTGTCCACATGTTGTGAATTCTATAGTTAAGACAGAGCGATGATTTAAATGACTTTGCAGTTTTGTCCTCACTTTCGGTATCCTGTATGGTCCATGATTTTCACACAAAATGGTGCTTTACAAGGACTAAAGTCACACTGTTCAGAACTTTCTAGCAATTAAAATGATCTAATATTCTCATAGATTTAAGTAGTTATTATAAATTTTGCCTGTCCCTAGACCTTTTTACATAGGGGTAGGCAACTAATTGACAGTGCTGCTGTAAATTCCTGAGTTGCAAAAACTACTTCTTAGTATTGGTCTCTGTACTAATATCAATACTAAGAAATAGTAAGACTGTTCTATGAAATGCAGAAGCACAGTCAATGAATATTAATTCTAGACTAAAATGAAATAGCTATGGCCCTCTCATGATAATTTAATTATTATAAACCCCAAAATTACAACTGCTAAAATATTTGAGACTTTGAGGCAAAGAGAATTAGCACTATAATATAATAAAACATAAAGAGAAATATGCAATTCTATGTACCGTATTTTCCAGCGTATAAGACGACTTTTGAAACGAAAAAAAGTCAACCGAAAATCGGGGGTCGTCTTATACGCCGAGTATATCCCGAAAAACGTCTCAATATGCCGCTAAACGAATTTTTCAACTCGATCCCGCACCAATCACTGCAAGGCTGCTCGGACTGCCTCTCTAACTCAGCCAATCCAAGCAGGCTTTTTATGCATGCAAATTATACATATTCTGTACCCGAAGCTACACTGTGTTCTAGTAAAAAGCCTGCTCAGATTGGCCAGAGTCAGAGAGGCGGTCTATTATAACTTTTGAACCTTTGCTTGTTGTGATTGGCTCACCGTGGTACATACAGTTGCAGCACAGGAACGTTCTGTGTAGCCAAAGCTGCTGTATCAGGACACATGCATAGTAGCTAAATTGACTATATTAGAGCACATCCAATGGGCTAAAAGGTACAGTGCCTTTATAGGACATTCTGTATGTAGCCAATGCTACAGTATTAGGGC
>PVKE010049538.1:0-11236 GCA_004027555.1 Craseonycteris thonglongyai | reverse complement strand
TCCATGAAATGTAAACATTTTGAATCAATTCAGGACATCGAGGCAGCCATGACAGCACAACTACAAACATGAAAGAGGACTTCCAGAACTGCTTCAGAAAGTGGAAAGGACAATGGGATACGTGTGTTCAAAGTGAGGGAGAGTGTTTTGAGTGGGATTAATGGCAATGTGTCTTGTACTATAATAAATGAGTTTTAAAAATTTAAACATTCACCGTATTTTTCCATCACATCTCATACTGTGGTTATATATTTAGCATATTTATGTAGTCCTGGGATATTGCTATCACTGTGGTTTTTAATCCAGACAAGTAAAGCGAGTCCCACAGGAGTGAATGGTTTAGCTAAGGTCAACTGCCTAATGAGTTGCAGACTTAGAATCTAGCTCTTTTGACTCTTGATCTGATGTTCTTCTTACGAGTAAGACCTGTTGTGGGGCTGGTGATGGCGCTCCTGTGACCACTAGGAAGATGTGTGGGCAGGAGCTAGAACACACAGCTCTTGTTTAATGACTAGTTGACTCTATTTTTAGTATTTAGTTTCTTGATCCAATAATATACATTTCATAATTTATTGGAAACTGAGTGGGGAGCTCGTAGGACCCTTTTCTTCCATTCCCAGCCAGGGTTGCTGTTGTTCTGTCCGGCCGGAATGTTCTTTCTGTTTCTTCTTTGCTTAGGACCTGTGAAGCCTTTCTTGACCCTAGGATAGAGATCCTGGATTGCTTTTGGTACGTTAGAAGGTTACAGTGTGATTGCAGGCTTGCTAAAACACAACTTTCAATTTATTTCTCCCTTAGGTTAAATAAGTTTATTCTGGGATTAAAAAAAAAAAATGTAATGAGAGAAATAGCAGCATCTTCTAAGATCCTTGTTCACCATAGCAGGGGTTTTCTATGCATTTAATTTTATCACAATGCCCCACTCACTCTGCTTTTCCTAGGTGGCTACCCACATGCCTCTGTCTGGTGTCTAGAAGGAAGTTTTAAATTCCTGGATGTATTCATACTTTAGGAAAAAACTTGCTCTTATTATCTGGGATAAACTACAAGCTTATTTCCTTTTGCTTATCTTGTTAATAAATGATGGCATTTACTTTTAAAATGACTTTGCACAGTTGCCCTGAAGTGTTTGCACAAAGGAGGCTTTGTAATGCAAATCTGACTGAATGGAAAGTTAAAAAAATGTTGGTCCTAATAAGACTGCCCTTCAAGTCAAATCTTAGCCATCAAAGCAACTATTGATTTATTCATTGATTAATATGTTTGTTAATTAAGTGTATGTGATAATTTATTAAACAAATATTTTTTCAAACCCTTTGTGGTGCTTATTTGTACTGGTCTATGAGCTTATCCTTTTGTAGGGAAGAGGCATGAGACATTGTAAAAAACATCACAAAATTTAAAAAGATTTGGCTGTTCATAGAAATGTAGCGCAAGAGGAAGGAGGAGAGCCAGGTTCTGGGGAACACTACACACTGTTTCCCGAACACAACACAATGACTCCCTCTTACAACTGAGGATAGATGACCCTCTTCCAGATTTGTCCTGTGGTCTGGTGGGAAAGACAGTGCCTCAGGACGGGGTAGGGGAGATGAGGCCTGATGACTTGTCGGTAGCAGAGGAAACATAGAGTCGATCATTCCTTAGTGAGCTGTAGACAATTTGAAAGGCATCGCAGTGAAATTTCAAATTTGAAATGTATACTGGTCACAATTCTCTAGCAAAACATTAAGAATATAGAAGGCTATACATTTGATCTAGTGAATAAAACATTCAAGATCTATGAAGGGATTTCAATATTTGCCCAGGGGAGTACATTAAGATTCTCTTTGTTAGTTGAGAGGTTCACTTTTCTTTTTCTCTAAAGATTTATTTTATTGTTTGAGAGAACCAGAGAGAGAGAGAGAGAGAGAGAGAGAGAGAGAGAGAGAGAGAGAGAGAGAGAGAGATAGAGAGAGAACAGCCCAGAGCATCTTCTACAGGTGGATGTGGGGCTGTGTGGGGTGGGAACTGAACTGCAGGTGTCCCGCATAGGAGGTGAGAACCTTCACCCCTGAGTCATGCCGGCAGTTACCAGTTGTGCCACAGTTCAGCATGTGGGCTTGCATAGACTGGGGCCTGGAATTGAACCCTGTACCTCAGGATTGCACTACAAGTGCTTAATTGCTGAGATATCCTGGCTTCTCCAAGAGATGTTCACTTTTAGAATGCGGGACATGAAGTTTTACAACTGATGGAAGGGACTGATTTTCTTGCCCATGTGTCCCGGAAACCACAATGCTAAGAGGAGTGACGAGTCAGTGAATGCAAGTGGTGAGGGTGAAAGGCTCTGGGAGGACTGAAGACAGCAGACAGGCATATTGAGGAGTTGTCGCCTAATGGTACTGGAAGAACGAGCAAAGGATGACAAAATAAAGATGAAGGAGACATTTCTACAAGAGGAAGCAATTTGTATGCTAAAAAAAATGTTTGTTGAACCTGTATTGTGAGAAAAACTGTTAAATGAGAGGATATAAAGAAGTTTAGGGTTACAATGGGATAAAACCTATATAGAAAAACAAGATACAATAATTAAAAATGATCTGAAGTGATAGGGAAAAGGTCCAAAGGAATTTATTAGGGGATTTTTGTATAAGGTTGTATAAGATTGTCAATTTAAAGACCTAAAATATTTAAACTTCTCCCTAGTAAGGCACCTAGTAATAAACAAGATTATTTTTCTTGCAAAGGAAAGGCAATCACATTATAGATTACATTTTTAGTCTTATTGGTTGGCTAACCCATTTTTACTTTATGACATTAAATGTTCTGAAAATGAGAGCAAGTTTAACAGCTTAGTTTAACTTGGAGATTTGGCAAGTATCCCATGCTATGTAGCATCACATTCTTAAAGTTCATTGTCAGAAGTAGTTATGAGATTTCTTGATCTCTCTTTTTCCTTCACCTACCTCTTAGAAATTCTACAGTCTCTGCTTCCAAAAAGATCATGTCCTATTCCACTTGTCATGATTTCAACTTTTTGTCCCAAACTACTGTTATATCTCCTCTGGACTGTCATAATAGCTTCCTACTTAGTGTCCCTGATTTTAATCTTTAGCCCTGCAGTCCAGCTTCCCACCGGAGACAGTCAGCTTTCTGGAAAAGGAATTAGATAATGTCCTTTCCCTGTCTAAAACTCCTCAATGGATCCACACCCTCAGTGGTGACCAGAGAGCTCTCCGATCTTATCACCTATGCCCCTCACCCCCGCCCACTCCTCACACTCTGGAAACGTTAGTCATCCATCTCCTTTCCTTGCATTTCAAACAGACTGCCTCTTAGAGCCTTCCTGTATTACTTCCTTCTGCTTAGGACTCTTGTCTCCCAGGTTTTCATACGTCTAGTAACTTTCATTCAGATCTCAATGGAAACACCATCTCTCCAGAGTGGACTTCCCTAACCTGGACATTTTCTAATACAATGTTTATTGAACCATGTAGTTAAATTGTAAGTTTTATGCATATTTTGTTATCTCTATGTAAAATTATCTCATATTAGCTCTGTTTCCAATTATAATATCAGGGTTATAATATCAGGGTCCTGACAAGAATCATTTTTTTTCCATTTCTTTATTTTTAAAAATTGTACTTTGAAAACATTTTAACTTGATTAAAGTTGCATGGTTTTGTCTTTAGCACCTGGAATAATAATACTTCTATTGTCATCGGTGCTCCATAAATATTTACCAGATAAATGTTGAATTACACTGAAGATGTTTTCTTCTTATTCATTTTCTTACACTTGAGGAATAATTTACAGTTGTGGTTTGATTCACAAAGGTCAAAGGGAATTAGTTTGATCAGAATTACACTTTAAGGCATTCTTAGGCTCACCATGAACTATCTAAAGTTATGATTCTGAAATTTAATGTTTATAAGATGAGACTCATCAATTGATGGTCAACTTGAAATAGGCTTCCAAAGCAATAAGAAAAAACAGAGATGCAAGAGGAAGTTTCTAATAATTTGTAAATGTTTCTAATACTATATGACAGTTTTAAATTGTGAAAATGAAATGCTAAATATTGAGCCTTTGAGAATCTTCTATATTATGCAGAATATGCAGCATATGAGGGCTTTTGGGGGAAAAAATCCAGCCATAAATGCCTCTGTTTTTCATATCACATGGCTGGATACTTTCCAGACAGCCCTCATATGTGACTTTACTATTATCTATTTTTTTCTAAAGTAATATTTCTAGGCTTAATAATATGGATTGCAACTATGAGTTGAAAAGTCAATGTAAGCAATTTTTTTTGCTTCTTCCAACAGCCATTTTGAGATTTATTTACACTTAGAATAAAATGCATTTCATTTAAATCTGGTTTAAGCACCTCCATTTCTGCTAGGTACTTGGGAGTCTGTTAAGGCACTGCCAAAGATTATTGTATTTGTCATGAACTTGCTTGGGCAAGTGGTAGAAACTCAGATCAACTTCAGTAATAAGAAAATTGACTAGTCACAAAACCAGAAATTTCAGTAGAGTTTCATGAAGATTCTTCTCTATTTGTCTCTTAGTTATGTTTGTCTCTGCTTTCCTTTAATCTCAGCATCATTATTGTCTATTGATGAGGCGCTTCTTCTAGTAAGTTAATAGTGGATGGAACAGGCCAGGGTTATATTCTTTGAGCATCATATCCTAAAGGAAAGAAACAGGTCAACTTATTTCCACTAGCTTATTTATTCAGTTGCCTAACATTTAATTAACCAATGTTGACTGAACACCCTTTGTATCAGGTTAATTGTGAAAAATTCCTGATTTTCATAGACCTTGTTTGGCTATGTGTCTCGTATGTTAATAGGGGCCACTATGCCAAGAGCCTCAATCTTGGCTGGGAAGTAGAGGGTACAGTTGTTCAGGTGATTCTTGGGGAAAAAAGTGTGTGGGGGGGGAGGGGACACATTGTTCCCAGTTATAGACAGATGGGAAATGTGCTGTTCAGACCAAAACTCACAGCTACAGTATTTCATTCAAATAAAGAGGGTCCTACATAATTAATGAGCTGGGCATAAGTTTCAAGTTAAGATGACAAAACAGTTAAAGACAAGGATCATTTTTTCCATTTCTCTATTTTTTTAAAATTCTTGTTTGGAAACATTTTAACTTGATCAAAGTTGCTTATATGCTTGTTTTCATTTCTACTTGTTTCTCATATGATTTCCTGTGCTATTTAATTGAGATGTGGCTAAAGCTTTGTGAGACTGTTCGAAGTTCACACTTTAAATTTTTGTTTTGTAAATATAATCAAGAAAAGGAAATTCTCAAGCAAAAGTCACCATTTCCCGTTTGTGCCTCCCAAAGAACAGTTTAATTTTGTTCATCTTAATGCTTATACAATTCTAAATTTGAATGAATAATCCAGTTTCCAACCCTTCCCCAAGCAAATTTCTCTTGTAAACATTCATGACCCTAATACAAAGTTTTATGTATTAATGGATCAGTTCTTTTTTATTCTAAAATTATTATAGTCTTCTCTTGGTTATCTCATCAGTTTAGATTCAGTGTCTGGAAAGCAAGATTCTCCTTTCTTCCTCATTTTTTACAACAAATATATTTTGACTACTAGCTATAAACCAAACACTTGGCTCAATTAAAGAAACACAAATTATTTTTAATTAGGTATTTGATCATTTATTACTAACTAGACTTTCTCCCCCTCACCTCTTCTCCCTGCCTGTCCCCCACCATCTCCACCGGATTTCTGTGAAGACTTTATGTGGCACAAATTTCAAACACATATGGGATTTGCTAATGCAGAGTGATTTACTTTCCTAAACTAAAATCTTTAAATTTATACCATGTTTACCTGATGGATAGATTTTATTACCTCATATTTTTCTGGGTGCTTTGTGATTTCATCTGCTATTCATTTCTCTGCCACTACAATGTATGTTGATATTGTATGAGCTTTGAAGATTTCTTTATTTTTAAAAATTATTTATTTATTTTTTTTAGTAACAGTTGACATTCAATAATATTTATTTTAGTTTCAGGTGTACAGCATAGTTGTTAGACATTTATATAATTTATGTAGTGGACTCCCCGATTACTCTAGTACCCATCTGGCACTTTATTGCAACATTATTGACTATATTCTCTATGCTGTACTTTACATCCCTGTGACAGTTTTGTAACTATTAATTTGTATTTCTCAGTACCTTCACCTTTTTCACCCAGCTCTGTAACTCCCCTCCTCTCTGGCAACCATCAGTTTGTTCTCTGTTTCTATGCATCTATTTCTTTTTGTTTGTTCATTTATTTTGTTCTTTGAATTCCACATATAAGTAAGATAATGTAGGATTTGTCTTTTTCAACCAGACTTACTTTACTTAGCATAATCACCTCTAGGTCCATGCATATACCCTCGAGGTCTGCATCCTCACCAACACTTGTTTGTTGATTAATTGATGATGGCCATACTGACAGGTGTGAATTGATATCTGATTGTGGTTTTAATTTGCACATCCTGGTGATTAGTGCTGGTGAGCATCTTTTCATATGTCTACTGGCTATCTGTATGTCCTCTTTGAAGAAATGTCTATTCTGGTCCTCTGTTCATTTTTTAATCGGATTGTTTGTGTGTTTTGGCTTTGAATTGTTTTCATTCTTTATACATTTTGGCTATTAACCCCTTATGAGATATATCATTGGGACATATCTTCTTGCATTCAGTAGGTTGTTTTTTTGTTTTGTTGGTGGTTTCCTTTGCTGTGCAAAATCTTTTTAGCATGATGTTGTCCCATTTGTTTGTTTTTTTCTTATGTTTCCCTTGCCCGAGGAGACAGATTAAGAAAAAAAAAAACAAACTAAAAGCAACGCCAGAGAGTTTACTACCTGTGTTTTCTTCTAGAAGTTTTATTATTTCAGGTGTTACAATTAAGTCTTTGATTAATTTTGTGTTTATTCTGTATGGTATAAGAAAGTTGTCCAGTCCCATTTATTTTGCAATGATTTGTCCAGTTTTCTCAATATCATTTATTGAATAAACTACTTTTACCCTACCATATAGTCTTCCCTCCTTTAATATAAATTAAATGGCCCTATGGGCATGGGTTTATTTATGGGATCTCTATTCTGTTTCATTGATCTATGTTTCTGTTTTTATGCCAATACTGTGATGTTTTGTAGTATAGTTTGATGTCAGATACCATTGTAACTCCAACTTTGTTTTTCTCAAAATTTCGGTGCCTATTTGGGGTATTTCATGGTTCCATATAAATTTTAAGATTATTTATTCTAGTTCTTTGAAAAATGTCATTAATATTGCATTCAACCTATAAATTGCTTTGGGTAGTATAGACATTTTAACTATATTAATTCTTATCCATGAGCATAGTATATACTGTCATCATTTATTTGTATCTTTTTAAATTTCTTTATTTTTTAAGTATTAGTTTCAGGCATAAAAACAATATAATGATTAGACATTTACACACCTCACAAAGTGGTAATCCCAACAAGTCTACCCAGCTGACATTGTACATGCATATTATAGTACCACTAACTGTATTCCCATGCTGTGCTTTGAATCCCATGACTATATCTATTTTAAAGTTATAGTTGATATTCAATATTGTTTTATATTCTTCAGGTATACATTGCAGTGATTAGGCATTTATATAATTTATGAAGTGCTACCCTTGATAAATCTAGTTAGATCTAGTATCTACCTGACATCATACATAGTTTTCACAACATTATTGACTATATTCTTCATACTGTCATATCCCTGTGATTATTCAATGGCTATTAATTTGTACTTTTTAATTTTTTTACCTTCTCACCCACCCTTCAACCCCCTCCCATCTAGCAATCATCACTTTGTTCTCCATATCTATGAGTCTACTTCTGTTTTATTTGTTCATTTATTGTGTATTTAGATTCCCGTTACATGTAAGATCATATGGTACTTGTCTTTTTCAGTTTGACTTATTTCACTTAACATAATACCCTCTAGGTCCATTCATGTTGTTGGAAATGGTAAGATTCCATTTTTTTATATGGCAGAGTAATACTCCATTGTGTAAATGTACCACAACATTTTTAATCCCATCATCGATTTATGGGTCTTTCTGAAAAATAGTTTTTTCAGTGTTTTATAGTTTTCTGAATACAGGTCTGTTCATCCTTAGTTAAATTTATTTTTAGGTATTTTATTTTATTTGGTGCAATTATAAATGGAATTTTTTTTCTTAATTTCTTTTCCTAACAGTTCGTTATATGTATATAAAATACAACCAATTTCTGAATATTAAATTTGTATCCTGCTGCTTTACTGAATTTATTTATCACTTCGATAGTTCTATGGTAGGAGCTTTAGGGTTCTCTATGTATAGTATTATATCTGCAAATAATGACACTTTTACTTCTTCCTTTTCAATTTAGACACCTTTTCTGGTGTCCTGTAGATTTTGGGTGGTTGTGTTTTTATTTTAACTTGCCTCAAGGTTTCTTTTGTTTTTTTCCGTGACCTTGTTGTTGACCCATTTATTATTTAATAGCATGTTAATTAGTCTCCATGAGTTTGTTTGTTTTTCAGTATTTTTCTTGTAATTGAGTTCTAGTTTTATATTACTATGGTTAGAAGAGATGCTTGATATGATTTCAATCTTCTTAAATTTATTGAGACTTGTTTTGTGGCCTAACACGTGGTCATTCTTGGAAAGTGTTCCATGTGCACTTGAAAAAATGTATATTATGCATCTTTTGAGTGGCAAGCTCTAAACATATCAATTAAATCCATCCAGTCCAGTCTGTTATTTATGGTCACTGTTTTCTTGTTGGTCTTTGGTTTGGAAGATGTGTTTATTGTTGTCAATGGGGTGTTAAATTCCTCTATTATGATTGTATTACTGTCAATCTCTTTGCTTATGTTGCTCAATATTTGCTTCATATACTTAGTATCTTGTATTAGGTGCATAATTGTTCACAAAAGTTCTATCTTCTCGTTGGATTGATCCCTTTATCATTATGTAATGTCTCTCTTTGCCTCTTATAATAGCCTTTGTTTTAGAGTCTATTTTATCTGATGTTAGCATTGCTACACCAGCCTTCTTTAATTTTTGTTTTCATTTGCATGAAATGTGTTGTTCCATCCTTTTACTTTCAGTCTCCATTTATCATTTGATCTGAAATGGGTCTCTTATAGGCAGCATATGTAAAGATCTTGTTTTCTTATTAATTTAGCCACCTTGTGTCTTTTGGTTGGAGCAATAATCCACTTACATTGAAAGTAATTGTTGATATACATGTAATGACTTTTTTTGTCATTCATTTAAATTTTTTAAATTTATTTTTTCTTTTTCTTCTTAACCCATTTCCCATTTGCCCTGAAAATACTCTCCAGTGGCACTTGCAGCTGCAGTGTTTACCCTGAGATAATTCCTGGATTATAGTCCTAACCTAACCCCCAAAGTTCCATGTTTTAAAATTTACCACACACCCACACACAAAAAAATTATTAAATATTGGTCATCATATATATTTCATTACAATAGGATTAGAGATAGATTCTGTTTAGGAATAAGGCCTAGAACAGTTTTTATATTTTATTTTCACATTGAAAACCAGTCAGATTTGCTTCAACCTCAAAGAGAATGTTTATGTAAAATTAAATGAATTTTAGTAGTGAGCTGCACTTTTCTTTTCTAAATGGCAAATGCGCTATAAAAGTCCCTTTAACATTTCTTGTAATACTGGTTTGATAAGCTCCTTTAGCTTTTTTTTCTGGTCTGGGAAGTTCTTTATCTCTCATTCAATTTTAAATAACCTTGCTGGGTAGAGTAATTTTGGTTGTAGGTCCTTGCTTTTCATCACTGAATATTTTGTGCCAATCCTTTGCCTTCCGGCCTGCAGAGTTTCTGTTAAGAAATCAGTTGACAGTTTAATGGGAGCTCCCTTGTAAGTTATTAGTTTTTTTCTTGCTGTTTTTAAGATTCTCTTTAACCTTTGCCATTTTAATTATAACATGTCTTGGTGTGAGCCTGTTTGGGTTCATCTTGTTTGGGACTCTCTGCGATTCCTGGACTTGTATGTCTATTTCCTTTGCTAGGGTAGGAATGTTTTCAGTCATTATTCTTTTTCAATTCTGTTTTCAATTTCTTGCTTTCTCTCTTCTCCTTTTGGTGCCCCTATCATGCAAATGTTGTCTTTTGATGTTGTCCCAGAGGTCTCTTAAACTGTATTCATTTTTGAAATTCTTTTTTCTTTTCTAATGGGTATTTTCTGCTACTTTGTCTTCCAAATTGCTGATTCAGTCCTCTGCTTTGTCCAGTTTGCTGGTAATGCCTTCTACTACATTTTTAATTTTAGTAATGTATCCTTCATTTCTGACTGGTTCTTTTCTGTGTATGTGTGTTTTTTATGTCCTTTTTAAATGATTACTTTGTCTTTGTTCAAATTCTCACTGAGTTCAAGTATTCTTTCCCTAATTTCATTAAGCGTCCTTAAAACCAGTGTTTTGAACTCCATATCTGGTAGATTGCTTGCCTCCATTTCATTTAGTTCTTTTTCTGGAGTTTTCTTCTGTTATTTCATTTGGGACAATTTTTTTTTTCTCATGTAGGCTGCCTCTTTGTTTTTGTTTGTGTATGATAGGCAGATCTTCTATGTCTCCCAGTCTTGGCTGGGTGATCTTATATAGTAGGTATCCTGTGGCTCCCACAGGCACCGTATCCCAGGTCACTTGCATCAGGAGCTCCATGAGTGTTCCTTGTGTACGTTGTGTGTGCTCTTCTGTTATAGTTGAACCTCGATTAGTATTGACACTTCAGTGTGTGGGATAGACCCTCAGGCTGGCTGACTCACTATGGGGTTTGCTGTGTAGGGGGCTTACCCTTTGGAGTTAGAGTTACCCCAGCAGGCTCTGGTACCTGTTGAAACTGCCCTTTCGATGTGTCACTTGTGGTGCTATTTGAATGGTACTCTGCTGTGGTCCCAAGCTGACCTCTAGGTATTTTGGTTCTGGGTCCTCTTGGGAGGGGCCCAGGCCAGCCACTAACTGTGATTGACTACCTGATAGGAGCTACAATACTCTCTATGATTGGTTGCTCCCTGTGCTGGACCTGGAGGCACGTGGGAGAGACCATGGTGTGATCGAGAGTAGCTTGTCACCATTACCAGGCCTGGGCTAGCCCTGCCAAATGCCCTGTGCACCCTGAGGCCTGCTTTCTTCTCCTACCATATTTTCCGGCATATA
>PVKE010049537.1:0-11234 GCA_004027555.1 Craseonycteris thonglongyai | reverse complement strand
TCCTGACGCTGGTTCTGGTCCATGGAGGATTTCTGTATTTTCTGTTGGTGGCAGAATTCTTGACACTGGGCAGCGTAGGGCCTGGGAAAACGCAGCCGGAGTTTGGATGATTTGCCAAGTTCACAGACAGGTACACAGAGGGGCTGGGATTTGAACCTCAGTTCTGGAAGAACTTAAAAGGGAGAGGTTTCAAAGAGGCAGGGAACCTTAGGAACCTCAGCTTTTAATCGCCCATGTGTATCTGGTCCTAGCTTTTCCCCTAAGCTGCCACATCTCACAGAACCACACGCCACAGTGGCTAAGCTGGTTTGCTAGTTGTTGAAAATGCCTGCTGAGGGGTGGTCCCTGAGACCTGCTTCAGGTCAAAAGTTCAACAATCCACAGGTAAGCGGAGGGCTGCCGCCACTTTCCCTCCTGTGTTTTTCTTCTGGGGAAGCCATGCATAACTACCGAATAATGCAGAATGACTACTTAGGGAACAGACACTGAACAGATACGTGAGCCTACACAGACACCTACATACACCCCCACGGCCATATTCCCGGGGCCTGTTCTGTCCTGACACGCGCTGGGCACAGGCGACCACAGAGAACAGTGTGCAGGCTGGTTGGGAGGTTTGCCTTTCAGTGCGGCCTGGCAGATGACGTTCGGGAGGATGGGGAGGGAGTAAGTCTTCCAGCTTCTGCCGGTAGAATCTCAGGCCCACTAGATGAGGCAGCACGCTCCTCATGGCAAATGCTGGGAAGTAGACAACTTCAAGGGCATCACTGAAGTCGTGAGTTTGATTTGTGAACTTAAGAATACCATGAGCAGAGGAATGAGTGTCACGCTGAGGTTCCTATAGCCCCATAATTCATCACACACACACACCCAGAGGCGGAGAAGAGAGTGAGAGACAGGGAGAGAGAAGGAGAGAGAGCCATGACATGCCAGCCTGTGATGGGCATTCCGTTGACTGTTGCATTAAGGGTCTGGGAGCTCCTTCTGGAGCTCAGCATCTTATAGAATCTAGCGGGACACAGACAGTCAGCACTTCCCAGCTGGGTGACCTCGAAGACACCTTAATTCCTCGGTGCCTCAACTCCTTTATGTATAAAATGAACTCATAACAGCAACCATCTCATTGGGTGGTTGAGAGGAC
This sequence comes from Craseonycteris thonglongyai, assembly GCA_004027555.1. NCBI lineage: Eukaryota > Metazoa > Chordata > Mammalia > Chiroptera > Craseonycteridae > Craseonycteris > Craseonycteris thonglongyai. The sequence continues at coordinate 10,093 of PVKE010049537.1, read as the reverse complement.
TTCAAAAGATAATCATGGGGAAGCCGGGATGGGTTGAGCGCTCACTTTGAAGCGCCGGGGACCGAGGATCGAATCCCGGCCCCGGCCCATGCGGACCCATATGCTGAACTGGGAGCTCCCCCAGCTCAGTTCTCTCTCTGTCTCTGTCTCTGTATCTCTCTCTCTCTCTGTCAAAATAAATAAAAATATATAAAAAAATATTTAAAAAAAAAAGATAATCATATGTAAAATTTAGAGAAGTGTCAGTGCTCAATAAGAGTTAGCTCTTAAAACAAGGACATCCAAGTTATACATCAGTCCATGGAAGGGATGCCTATCCCACATGCGGGGGCTCAGGGAAGGAATCTTGAAAGAGACGTTACCTAACCTGAGTCCTGTAAGGTTAGTAACAGGAAGACAGACAAAGAGGAGTAGGGTGAGGGGAAACAGTTTGAGCACTGGCAATGCCACACGCAAAACCCTAAGGCTAAGTTCATTATATGTACATGGGAGACCACCCCCCTCTCCAAAATAAGACAAAACACCAAGTATCCCAATAACGTACTGCTATAATAAATTACCCCCAAGTTTAGCAGCTTAAGACATACTACATGCACACAGATCAACAATAACTGCTCAGCTCTGGGGATGATGCCTGTTCAATGCACATGTAAACTTCAACTTGAGCTAAATAAATAATTTTCAGGGAAAACATATTGCATTTTATGTTTGACCCTACGCTGGTTCAAACACTTATGGGGCAGTGAAGAAATAGTCAAATAAAGAATTCTCACAAAATACAGCCAGGAAACATAGAGGATAGGATTGCAGGCAATAATCTTTTATCACTTCGCCTGAAAATAACTCTTTTTATTATTTTGTTACCTTGTCAGCTCCTCTTCATTTCTCCCTTTCCCCTGTTCTATTATTTATTGTGTAAGCTCTAACCTCATGATTCATTTATTATACGAGTGAGTTGAGGGATGCATTTATCTAACTTCCATGCCAAATGAAAACGCATTGGGCATTTGGACTTTATCGACCAAATTCAATTTCTTCCATCACGGTTTCCACAGTGACTGCAGAACTGTACCCCAATTCATAAAAGTGAAAAAACAAGTGTTTAAAATGTCTTGTTGGGAAAGTTGGGATGGCTCAGCGGGTTAAGCGCTCTCTTTGAAGCCCCGGAGCCCGAGGATCGAATCCCGGCCCCGGCCCATGTGGATCCATATGCTGAACTGGGATGTGCCCCCAGTTCAGTTCTTGCCGGGACCTATGCGGGAGGCTCCCGGCCCAGTTCCTGCCCTGTGCAGCCCTGTGCCCTCCTGTGGAGTGAAACTATATGGAAAACTATGGAGACTGCTCTGGGCCCTCCCCCTTCTCTCTGTCTCTCTCTGTCTCTGTCTTTCTCTGTCTCTGTCAAAAACAATAAAATAAATCTTTAAAAAAAAGTGTCTTGCTCTTACAAAGCTAATCACAAATCCATTCTTTCATGGGGCCAGTGACACTAACTCACAAACATGGAAAATAACTCCTCAGAGGTTCAGAAAGAAACAGGCAACGTGGGTGCTTCTCACCAAGGTCAACCCTCCAGGACCTTCATGTGCTCTTGCAAGGGTTTGGTCGTTTCTAAAGCAGTCTGGCTGCCATTTGTGTGGTGGAGGGCGGGGGACACAGGACATGGGGCTCGGGGTGGGGGGGGGGCATGGGGGAGGGGCTAGTTTTTTTCTTTTCCTTATCTCTTTTCTCTTCTCTTATTTTTTCTTTTCTTCTTCTTTTTCTCTAATTTTCCTTGCCTTTTTTTTTTTAGATGTAGAATTCAGAATTTGACTCTGGAGGAAGCGCTAGGTCCACACTCAAAGCCACAGAGGTGAGAACACAGAAAGCTGTCAGAACCCCTCAGGCCTGAACTGGACTCTTGCTCCCCACTCCATTGTTCGTATAAACTGATCTCATTTCCTTCCTCTCCCCTCTTTCATCTTACACCAAGCAGCTGTCACAAAACCTCGCTGCTTCTATCCTTCCTGTGTGCACATACAATGACCCTGGGTTACCACCCAGCCTCTGGCTGGTCTCCTACCTCCTCCTCCCTCTCCCCTCCTTCTGGGGTTCATCTTAACCAGTGAACCCCAGAAGCTCGTGGGGAGCTTCATTAAAATACAGACCCTGTTGGGGTAGGCTTGGGGTAGGTCCCTGGAATCCTTAGTTTCAATAAGCTCCCTCAATGGCTGCAAGGACTGGCCAGGTTTGGGAAGCGCTCATACTACAGGCTACTTGTCACTCTCCACAGGGCACCACCCACTGTCCCAGCTTCTTCTCACAGTCCCACCTCTCCCACTCCACTGACCGCCGGTGGGCCCCGTGGACCTCCGGGCCCGGTCACAAACTCTTCCTTCTACTCCATCGTCTTTATTGATCAACTACTACTCTTCCGCCAAGTGTTAGCTAAATCCTGATGGCTCGTGTGTTCCTCTGTGGCGCCATCTACTGGCTCTCATCACACCCTGCACACACTTAAGTAATGGCTCCTAACACACTAGCACTAGGGAAGGGCCTTTCTTCTCTGCAAACCTTTTCTGCAGAGGGCCAAACAGTAAATATTTTAGGTTTTGCAGGCCATTGGCCTTTGTTATGACTACTCAGTTCTGCCATTGTAGCGTGGAAGCAGCTGTAGACAACATGTAAATACGTAAATGGGCATGCTGCATTCCAATAAAACTTTTCACAAAAACAGGTGAAGGGCCGCATGTGGCCCACGGGCCATGGTTTGCTGACTTCTGCTCTAGGTTCTGACAGAATCCGTTTGTATCTGGGCTCCATGATGAGCTGCATTATCTTGGGCGAGTTAGCGAACCTCTCTAAGTCTTCGTTTCTTTACCTATACAACATAATAATAGAGGGGTACTTCTGCATTACATGAGATAATGGCTGGCATTTGGTAATATTTGCTCAATACTCTTAGTGCAATTGTGAGTTTACTTGTCTGTCTTCCCAACTAGACCTGAAGTTCCCTGAGGTTGGAGACGGCTTGTGACAGCTAGAGTCGCGGCTGTCCACCCTTGTTGACTTTGTTTGAGTTTAACAATAGAACCTCCACAAGGTTTGCTGGGCACCTGGTTCTGGACGGTTGGGTGCGTGAAAGAGTGATGGTGCCACCTCTGTGCTGAGTTCTCCTAAGCAATGGCTGTGCCCTCCCTCGGCTCTTTTCCTTTCCTAGACATGGGAGGTATCAAGTGGGGGCTGTTTGCTGAGGATGGTCTAACTATCTTGCTGGCCTTGGAGTGCTTCCCTTTGGATTGTTATAGGGGAGGCAAGTAAATTTCCATCTGAAGGGGCTGAATTTTGGAGTTCTGTGTTATAGCATCGAGGCTAGACCCCGCCTGGCTCATAGTCAGTCTTTCAAGAAGAGCTGAACTCCCCGCCCTTTCTCACCAGCACTCTGATGTGTTGCCAGCATGAACTATGATCTCTTTGCTCTTCCTGACCTACTTTCCTGTGGGCTCTTTATCCTTCAGCCTTTACTTTCTTGGCTCGGTGCTGCTGTCGGCCTCTGGAATTATTAGACCTCGTGCTTCATAACGCTCCCCTGGATTTCCCTCTAGGAATTATGCTTCTGTTCATACCTCTGACCAACCCTCTAGCCATGACCTTTAGTAGGACATCCCAGGAGATGATACAGAAGCCAGCTTTGACCCTCAGGCATTTGAGGAGGCTCGGCTGGGTCATCCCTGTCCTCCTCATTTCCCCAAGGAGTGGCGGGGAGGGATGCATTGAACGAGCCAGTGGATGATGGTGTGTCCTAACCAGTTCCAACCGTCTAAAATTACTTTCCAAGGCCAACAGTCCCTCTTTGTACATCCAGCTGACGTGAGTCTCTAAGGGTTTCTTCCCTGTGATGAGTTAGTCCCAGGAGACCCATTTTATGGCTGAGGAACTTGAGGGAGAGTGAAGCCCAGTGGCAGACGTAGTGAACGAGGGGGCACGAGACTGTCCCCCAGGCTCAGCGGCAGACGGGGGTCGCACAGGTGTTCGCTGACTCATGCTGGCTCCCCGGGCAGAAATCTGCGTCTCACATGCCGGGCTGAGTGATGATCAGTGCCTTCCAGAAGCACACTGCTTCAGATCGCTTCCCCCTGCAGCGCTCGGAACAGCAGGGGGTTGTCTTTTCAACTCTCGCAGAAGGCCGTGAGAGCTAAGGTCACGGAGGCTTCCAGGCGAAGCCGCCTGTGACCACAGCCTGCTTTGTCAGCCGGTAAGAGAGGCAGGGCAGGAGGGTCCAGCCAGTGGACTGATCAGGACTCAAGGTGACAGCCCAGCTGGCTTGTGTCCCTGAAGCAGAAACAGAGCAGAAGAACCTCCTGTCTCTCGTGACCCGATCACTGTTGGAGAAAAGGATTCACTAGCGGTGAACGCAACTCTCTTTCTGTGACAGAATCAATGAGGAGCCACTAGGAGCGAGGCTGCTCTTGTCACTGTTTGGCATCTGCATTCTGCCAGCCTGCCAGACGTTTGAGGAGCAGAAGATGTCACTCTGCCCACTTTTACCAAACAACAGCCTTTCCTCATCCTAAGAAACGTGATGAGAAGCCCTCCGAGTCCTAGGAGTTGACCTGAAATCAGCTGGGGTAGAATTCCCGTGCTGGGTGTGTACCGTGAACATCGGCCTTTCTGCTTAGTGGATGCTTTATGCTCCCCGGAACATGCAGAGATCGGGAGGAGTGCAGGGTAGGAAGAGGCAGGGTAAGAGCTGTGAGGCTTGCTGCGTGGCGGCCTGCAGTTGTCAAACCTGATGCACAAACTCATAGGAATGAAGCGCTTAAGGGCTTGCAAGACCGCAGCCGATGTGCCCTGATTGGCTCTCGCGTGAATACGAGGTTTCTGCAGCCGGATTAAGGGTACAACGTGCCCTTGACACAGCATGCAATTCAATCTGCGCCTGCTTTCCCTACAGACAACGGCCTGCCAAGGGCCGGGCTAGGGTTCTCTAACAGCACAAGGCAACGATCTTCGCTGGCAAAAATAAACATTTTGGGAAACTGTGTTTCAGACTCTCTTCTCCCTCCCCAGCCCCGACCCCTCATCCCATCCCAGTTCGGGGAGAGACAACGTTTAATATCTTGGAAATAATTTTCGAACAGATGGGGACAGAGGCAGGAGGGCTGCGGCTATTGTCTGGCCTTGAGGATCTCCCTCCCTCCGTTTCTTTTTCACCAACACAACTCACAACTCAAGCAGCAATGGTTTTTTTCCTTTGAAAGAAAAAAAACAAAGACAGCATGAAAGCCCTTTCAGCTTTGTCCCTGGTTTTTCCTTTGGAATCTACGGGGAGGTCTTCCATGTGGCAGGGGAGCTCATTTTGAACCTGACTGCTAAGGACATCTTGATGAGCTGCGTGTGTCTAAAAGGAGGGAGAACGGTTGTCTTCCTCCCCAGCGGAGTGAAGCGGGAGGCTGAGGCTTCACACTCCCCTTATAACTACAAGTGTCTCTCCAGACGAATACACCCCTGGTCCAGTGAGCTGTAAACATGCCTCCCAGTTGTGGCGTGCTTAAGTAGAAGATGGCATGAACCTCGGAGGAGAAAGGGCTACGAATGGAGACATTGGCCCAGGCTTCCTGTGGGGTGGGCACAGTGGGGAGGGGGCATGCACTGGCAGCAAGGTTTTCTGCTTTGGGGGAAAGCCGAGGCACAGACATGCCGTGTGTTCTCATAAAGCGATTGCCTATGCGCTAGTCTGCGTTTCCACACGAGGCCTGAGCTCTCTGGGTTCTTTCTGTCGTCTCCCCGCTGTATCCTTAGCCCCTGTCACGGGGCTTGGTGCAGAGCAGGCCCCGGACTCGTATTTGGTGATAGGTTGTTGGTACTTGTTACAAGCATCCAAAGCCAAACAACCAAAATGTGAGACCTCTGAACTCAACATGCCTCATGGATGTCTGCTAGGCATGACTCCCTGTGCAAATAAAGAGCTTCTATAGATAATAACTTTTAAAAATTGGAAGTTTTTTTTTTTAAGGGTACGATCCCTAAGATAAAACAATGAATTAGCTTAATATCCAGTCTTCAGAGAATGTTTTAGTAGATTATGGTTTATACACTGAAAAGGATACTATAGAATGTTGATAAATATAATAAGTATAAAGACCAATTAACAGTGTGGGAAAATGATTATGATTAGTACTAACTGTAAAAAAGGAGAATCGCCAATTTTTTACTTGCTAGTCTTGTGACTGTATTGTGTGTGTGTGTGTGTGTGTGTGTGTGTGTGTGTGGTGGGGTAGAATGCTGAGAAATGAAAATATACTGAAATAAAGGTTAAGATGGTGGGGTGATATTTTTTTTACTTCTCAAAATTGGTTCTAATATTGACTTTATAGATTGGGTTTTTTTTTTCTAAGAAAAAATATTAAAAGAATATTTCAAAACTAATCGTATGCTCTCAAATGTTAAAACAATTCTCTCTGGGTGGTAGTATTAAGTGGAATTTTAATGACTGCTTAATAACTTCTGTATTTGCTTATTTTTCTCCATTGCATATTTAACATTTATAATTAGATAAGAGCAACACAGCAAATATCCCTTCTCTTTCCTTGCTGGGTAGACAGACTTCTTTCCCGTGGATCTGGGGCATGGCCATGTGACTTGCTTTGGTGGGTGGGTTGATGGTGGGCATGATGTTCAAATGTTTGTTAGGGGACCTTGTCCTCTTGAACGTCTGCCATTACCATGAAAAGAACACGCTCTGGATAGACTGCCCGACCAAGACACGTAAGAGACACAGGGGGCAGTCTCAGCCCCCCTTTCAGCTTGGAGAGCTCATTCTAGAACAGCTGACCCCAGACCACACATGTGTGCTTGAGAAGAAGGGATGATTGTGTCAGGTCATGGAGATTTGGGGTGGTTTGTACAGCATTACTTTGATAATAACCTGCTGATAAATTTTCACTTACAGTGTCAACTTTCTAAGCAAAGTATCTGTTATTCTTTGGTCCCATCTTCCTTTCTGATCAAATGGCATCCCACAGAAGTAGCCCAGTCATGCGTACAGTCACCTCTCAAGCATCGCTGGGAATCTGAGTTTCCTATTTTACAGAATGTCCCTCTTTCTGACAGCAAGCCTTTTTCAAACGAGCACTCTTTCTTTTGAGATCATGAGCATTTTTTTTAATATGTGCAGATGTTTCCCTGCTTGCTCATCCTTACAAAGGGAGGTCTCTGCCTGCCCAGGTTTGGGACTTGGGGGAGATACCGAGAGTGTTAGGTTCACGTCTAAGGTCTTCAGACTGAGAAGAAGGGGGTGGTCAAGAAAGCATTGATCATTTCTGCAGTTTCATTTGTCTGGATCAGAGTTTCATTTTTTAGGAGAAGGACGAGGAAACCACGCACAAAAGCAAATGTAAACGAGAGTTTCCCGTGGACGGGACGGCTTCTCATAGGAGCCTGTGACAGCGACGCCCTCCCGTTTATCACACTGTTTGAACGGAACTGAACTGAGATGGCTGTGGATGAGGCTTTGCTGGCAGATTTTGCTGAGAAGGGAAATTCGCACCTGTTGGGAGCTGGTCTCCCATTTAGAGAGGGCAAGGGGGAAACAAACACAAAGGCCAGCTCATCCGGAGCGGCTCCTGCCCCAATTACTTACCCAGGACATCTGCGAAGCTGTGATCCATTCGGGAGGGATGTGAAAATGACCCCCAGCCGAGTCTCCCAGCAAAATGATCCCCCGGGGCTCAGAACCTAGGCAGCATAATTTATTTGCATTATTTATGCTCTCACGTAGTTTAAAGCCTCCAGACCAGGCAGTTAGGGGAGCAGATGCCTCAGCGTGTATTCCATGCACAGAGCATCGTAACTGTGATGGATCGCCCCTTTTCCGGGTGTTGCAGAAGCACCGCATTCAGGAGCTGAAGGAAATGCCTAGGCCGTCAGAACTGTGGGCTAAGCTGTACAGACCAAGGTGTTTTCCTAACTCAGCATAAAAACAAGCTGCCACGCAACGTCCTGAGTGAATGACGGATAAATACACGAATCAACACTGTATCTGAACTCAGAAAGGTGCCTTCAGTTTTGGTTCTGGAAACGGCTTTCTTGGAACACACACCCATTTCTGTTATCATTCACTTTAAGGGTTCCTGATCGGATGGAACACTTGATTTTTCAGAGGTGTTATGGTCTTTGAAAGCCCTGAATCTATATATGCAAAAGCACTGGATGGAAGAATCACTGGCTGATTAATGAGGAGATGGAGCTATAAAGTCTCTGTGCAACCCTGGTGTTCATCTGATTCTGAGGCCCTGCATCCACCTGTTACAGTTCATACCTTCACAGAATTTCTTCTCATATGGAATTCCATCTTTTGGATCAACCCCCTTTAAAAGAGAAATGGTGAGATTAGCAGTTTGCTTGTGTGAGAGCTGAGAGTGGCTGGGAGCTATAGAATGTTCTAAGGGGAGAGGAGAAGCTGAGCTGCACAAGGAACATACTGCCATGGAAGCACTTCCTCCGATCCAAACCGTGATCTCAGTAGAAAGGGACCTGAATTTCCCAGACTCTAGTGATCTGTTGATAGAATTTTTAATGGTTTTAATGAACTATTTATGTTCCTACTTAATTTTGTCTTTGTAATTTGGTTCTTTTTCTCCATGAGGATCCCTCAAATCATCTCAGCTTGAGACCCCACCAAACCTGGGGCTGCTGCCATTGCTGCTGTGAGACAAGTGTTTGGTTGGCTTTCCTCCTTCTGTCCCTTTTGTCTACCTGGAAGCTGCCAACGCGTTACTCACAGGGGCCTGGGGCACCTCACTACCTCGAGATGTGGCAACTACAGGGACATTTCCACTCTGCCTGCCTGGCCTTAAGAAATAGAAAGGAAGTGGTTCATTGAGATGGTGACAGCCAGTGGCTGGCTCCAGTGGCTGTCTGGGCTCCTGTGACACTTGGCTAATGCGTCTCCGTGTCATTTCATACCGTTCAAAACAGAACGAAGGGATTCGGTGTGCGTGACCTTGAGCAAGCCTGTGGGGGCTGTGACCGGGAGAGCCTCCCCTCTTGTCCTCTCACGGGCACGTTTCCCGTGTGGTCAGAACTCCATCCCCCTCTGCCACACAGCAGAAAGGGAGTTGCGTTAGCCTGTCATCTGTTCCGCAAGTGGGCGGTGGGGTTTTAAGGAGAGCAGAAAGGAAGAGAGCAGGGCGAGGTTTTAATGCAGTTGCTTACCCAAATGCCATTACAGTTCGAATCCCGGTGCACGTCCCAGTTGTCTGGCCTAAGGAGAAAACATCGACATTGGCATAGAACACTTGGTGAACGTTAGCTTCGTGGAAAAATGCATAAACAAGTGCTACATAGGGTGTCCCTGCTAGACAGTGCGCTGGACGGCCACCCCCACGGTGTGCTGGGACACACACAGCCTCCTCACAGCCTTTCCCCATTCTCCTGGTTTTGAACATTGCGCGGAGCTGTGGCCCACGCCCAGTCTTTTCAGGACTGACGCTATTGCTGAGCTGAGCTATGGTGGAACGGTGCTGACGAGCGTCCAGGACAAATCTGCAGTCCATTTGATTTCGATGGGGGAAGCCGTTAACACAGTGCTTCTAAATCCCCTAACGTCTGGCTAGCTTGAAGCCTTGGCACTGTGGTCACAGCGAAGGGGACACATCCAGTTTCTGGAGTCAGAGACGTGATGGGCTGCACATCAGCCCAGGACGAAACTATGACACACGCTCTGCTCATTGGAGCCCTGTCCTGGTTCCTGGTGGGAGAGGCTGCAGTCTCTGGGCCCGGTGCTGCGTGTGTACCCCATACAGGAGGCCGGGTAAACGTCTACAGTGGCCTGTTGACTCGTCGTCTCTCCCACTAGACTGTAAATGCCGGGACACCTGTCCCTGTTTTGCTTTCCATCCACCCAGCAGGGGTGCTTGGCACTTGGTAGGTGCTCCATGAGCATTTGTTGGTCAAATCATGCTCTTTTCTGAGTTTTACTGCAATTGGGATACAGGGGCAGGGAGACTGCTCTCTGTTAACACGAGTCCTCTAGGCTGGGGAAAGGAATGAGGCCTCCCGCCTCTTGTCCAGAAGCCACTTTTTTTTTTTTTTTTTAATATTACTATATTTTATT
>PVKE010049536.1:0-11236 GCA_004027555.1 Craseonycteris thonglongyai | reverse complement strand
AATATATTATATAGCCATATATTACATATATTACAGTCATGTATAAGTTTTATATAAATATATATATAATGGAAAAGATATATATTATATAATATAAATATATAATACCGGTATATATATAATATATATATATATTATGGAAAAGTGAAGAATGTAGGTACTTTATAAACATTTGTTAATAGGATATAACTAAAAAAATTCTAAAACTGAATTTCCAAAAACCATTACATAAACAACAACAAAGAAATAATTCTGAGCATAGTATATTCATAATAAAATATAGCCATTTAAATTACCTTTAGAAAATGAGGTACATAAACTAGATAACCAAGTATTTTCTTATGAGCTTACTCTTTCAGCTGCTGACAATTTTAATTCCATTTAAAGCATTTATAACAAATTACTAACACAGTGCTCAGCATATAGTAGATGTATAATAAATAAATGATATATAACCTAAAGTTAGAAAGACAAAAATAACCCCTATGTCAAACAGGGTTAGTGTCAGTTTCTTCACTATCCTTTCAGTACTAGCAGCAGTATATGCTATAGGTAATCATTGTTATTTATTAATACACCAAGACCTTAAAATTATAGTTTCAGTATCAAAATAGAGATTATTGGATAGTGAAAACACAAAAGCAACAGTTTCCTAAAATCTCTAATACTCATACAATTAGTCCACTATCACTTGGAGAAAGAAACCTGGAAACACATGTTTTAAGTGTTCCCATTTTAATATCAAAACTATCTTTTCTGTCTGCCAAGTAAAAATTGTGAATTGAGACCATGGGCCACATTTATTGTTAACTTTATGTACTCACTTGTATTCTGATTATTTCATCTTGCAAATACTTCATATGAATGTCTTTGTGCCACAGGAATTCTTAAATTAAAAGACTAAAACACTATTGAGAGTACACAAGGGCTGTCCGGAAAGTATCCAACCATGTAATCATTTTCATCATATTGATAATGCCTGGGTTTTTCCCAGACTTTACATTTTTCTTGATTATTTATTTGGAAAATAATTAAGATGCATGTAATCATTATGCAAAAGTATATATTCTCCTGATCTGTTATTTACAGTTATAATATGATTAACACATTTAATACTCTTGAAACTTAAATTGTATCAGAGACAAAAAAGTATTGTAACCTAATTATAAATTTAAAGGACTTGAACCTTGAAAGCTGTAGAAAAAATACAGTCTCCTAATTAATTACAAAGTGAAAAGCCAAAAGAAGATATTTATTTATATCTTATAAAACTAAACTTAATGGAGTTCAGGCAAAAGATATAATGGTTATCAGTCATTGTTGCCTTAAGTTTGGTTATGAAAAATATATCAAACACCTACTGTGTGTCACCCATGTCTCATCCCACAGAGAATAGATGGTCTAATGGGGGAAAGTGACATATAACCACTCATTTCAATATTATCATGAGTATTCCAAAAGTATGTATAAGGCATATCATATCAATCCACAGTATAATTAGTAGGGACAAAAGATAAAGAAAGAAAAGCCTGCATGTTGAACAAGGTCAATTTGTTTCTTAACCTCACAGTATAAGCAATAGTATTTGCATACAAAATGTATTATTACAAAATAACATTCAGAAAATGCTCATAATTGGCAGTTGATTTCAAACATAGTTGAATTAGAGTACTGTTAGCATAGCAGAATCTATCTATATTTTTAATATCTAATATACCCTGACTCATTTGCTGAAAATACTCTGAAATATTTCTAATTAGGAAGCCTTTGGTGTCCTATATAATTTATAAGAATGTGCTTAGTTAATTAATGCTGATCCTATTTGCATCTGTCAAGAATAACATACTTATATTAATGTACAGATATTCAATATGGAAGGAAGTGTGCCTTAATGGAAAGGACATAGACTTATAGTCAGGCATAATATGTTAATATGTTGGATTTTACAATTAGACATGATACTTAAGCTCTCTGAGCAAGGCTATTTTCTTGCCTCTAGAACAAAGACATACTAAAAGAATTAAAAGATACATTGTTATAGAGAATTGTAAAGAATACTATGTATATGTCATGTTGCCTAGCATATAAGACACACTAGAGAGGTTAAACCCTGTCCCACTTGCTTTCTGTCTTCCTCAGGCTGTAAATGAATAGAAGTGAATTTCTTGGATTAGGAAAAATACAGTAGTCACAAACTCTGTAACAGGTAATCCTTCTCTGAGACACAGATGTTAGGTGAGGTCATGATGTCCTTTGGGAAGTAAAAGGAATGAGCTCCAACCCTCAAACTCATCTTTTGGGAATCCCAGATGCTGCACCATGATTGCTGCACAGACTTCACCTATGCCCTCAGGAAATATCTAGCGAGTCCAGGATTTTAGATACCTCTGTCAGCTCTGTCTTCAAGTCACTACATTCACAGGATCCCTGAGTCCCTTTGGTGTTATGTGCTGCAGCACCTCTTCTGTCAGGATGAGCCAAATGAATTGCACAGCCCTATCACCTTGATTTCCCCAAACAGCACACACAGGTCTGTGTCTAGCACACTTGAGTGTAGATCAGAATACTCCAGCAGAATTCATATAACAGCTGTGCAAGTAATGTAAACTTGAATTTTAGACATCACAATTTTTTTTAAAGATTTATTTATTGTTTTTCACAGAGAAAGAGAGAGAGAGAATGATACAGAGTCAGAGACAGAGAGAAGGGGGAGGGCCCAGAACAGTCTCCATAGTTGCACATCATTGGTTTTTCCACATAATTTCATTCCACAGGTGGGTGGGGCTGCACAGGGCGGGAACTGGGCTGGGGTCTCGCCCCAGTGAGAACTGAACTGGGGGCACTCCCTAGTTCAGCACATGGGTCCGCATGGGCCGGGACCAGGATTCAATCCTCGGTCCCCAGGACTGCAACGTGAGCACCTAACCCACTGAGCCATCCAAGCTTCCCCACACATCACAATTTTTTACTATGGTAGCTACTTTTCTTCACATATTACAGCCTCACAGCACACTGCTTGAACCCCTCTCTTCTTCAAGTCTACTTCCAGCTCTGCTTTTGGAGTCTTCTCTTGGGGTCTTTTATCCATTTGTTTCTAAGTTCTTCCCTTTACTATGCAGACCCACCAAATTGTCCTCAGATTGTAGCCAACTTCTACTTTTCTAAAGATGCTGTAGGTTTCAGTAAACAATCCAAGCTCATATTGTCCCCTTACTCTTCGAAGTGACTTTTACTACCTTCCTCGGAATCACAGCTTTAACTTCTCCCAAGAACTGGCAGAAGCCATATTAGTTTCATTTTTAAAAATTCCTCCTTTACTTAACTCTGTAAGTGGAAGGGAGAATGAAAAAGATTTATTTTCTTTCTCATATAAATTGCATCACTCTCTTGAGGGGTCAGGAATTGCTTAATCATTTTTGGTTTTAATAACTTTTTCCTTCAAGATACAATTCTGTAAACCCAATTTTCCTCATATTAGGTGTTCTTTTCTTGGGGGAAGGGACAAAAATCATTGAATTCTTATTAGTCTTCGTTTTCTCGTCTGCAAAATTGAAAGATTGGATTAGGTGATCCCCAAGGCTCCCTTATTTGTTTGGAATTCTGTAATTCCTTAGATTTATTTTTTCTTTAGCAGTTATATATATGGTTATCAGTTTCCAGTTAATTAAAAAAATCTGTGATTTCTTTTTTGAAGTGAATTGATGAATTAACACTCTAACATCACTTTTATTTCACTTTCCCCTCCTCGATTAGTTGATTATCTAAGAAGTGTCAGTTTTAGAATTGCAAACTCTTAGTTTGAGACCCAAATACATCACTCATAGAAGTTTGTTTGAAAAATATTATCTAATCTTTCTGACCTTCAGCTTTAAAAGAACAATGTGAAAGAGAGAAGTAATGGCAACAACCTCATTGAGGTGCTGTGAGGAATAAAGTACATTATGTAGGTGAAAATAATTTGTAAATTATAATTCACATTCAAATGTTAATACATTTGAAAGAAGGGAAGAAGTACAGAGTGAGAAATAAGGGGGAGACAGATATGTTCTGAATCATATGATAGAAGAAAATGATTCAACTCGTGCCACAAAACTGATCGTTTGTATTGCACATTCTTCTTGTCTCAAACAAGGCAATGTACCACCTCAAAGGCAAGTGTTGGTTGGTTTATATGACATGTATTGCACAGCCCCAAACTGCCTACTTAAGGAAATATATTGTTTCTAAATGCATGGAGCTATCTGAAGAAAAATAACAAATACATGGATTTCTTCTCACTTCTTGAAAGTCAGCTCTATCAGGAAGTGAAGATCCAGACACTATTGAGTTCCCACATTGTTACTTATTTTATACATATATTTATTTGATTCTACAACCGCTGAATTTCACAAAATTTTAAACTGGAAAACTCTGTCCAAAAAAGCTGCTGGAGGAAGAGATAGAATTATGAAATCTTACCACAGTGCAAGACTATGTTGCCCAGCCCCTAAGTGGGTCCTGCTGTTGACATCCATTGCACTGCTCAAAGAGAGGATGGTGAATTTTCTTTTCCCTACATAAATTTTTAAATGGTCTGACCCACCCTTGAGTAGCTATTCACTATTGTACTCTTCCAATAGCCTTGCCTTGTAGAACTCGCACCAGCCTGCCTCCAGTTATCACTATTCTTGAGCCCAACCCTTTCACCTTCCCTGTAGTCTCTGCTGAGCCCATTTGCTCTGCCCACCCCCACACACACACACTAATTTTTCTCCAGGACTGGAATTCACCTATTCATGTGTAGTCAGACACTTAGTTTAATTACTCTTCCTTTTTCTTTTTTCTTTTTGTAACGAGTACATCTTAACTTTTTTTTCAGTGATTTCTCTTTCACAAATAAATGTGTTCTAGTCTCTCCAATTAAAAAACAAACAGACAAAATTAAAAAATAGTACATTATTTTCTTGGCCTTTCCTTATGTCCTAGGGAGAGCATTTTATTTCTGCAAATTGTTTCTTCTTCTCTTCATTGTCTCCATCCTGGATTCTTTCCGGAGTCGATATGCATCCCCTAGGGAACTAACTATAAGAAAGAATTAGAGGTACAAAAGGTTTATGGGGAAAAGGGGCCTATGATGGTCAAAAGGGAGAGGAAACAAGAGTAGGTAAGGTGAATCTGAAGACTGTGACACAAGCCTGTCACCTCTGACAGGAGAAAATGAAGGAAGGGAGATTCCGCAGACAAAGCTTGAGATTGCCAGCCCATTTGAGGAATTCGCAGCCATACCGGAGGGGCATCCAAAATAACAAACGTGCATGAGAGGAGCCCGGGCTCAGACAGGACTGGCCCAGCTCTGCACCTCACTGTGCTGGCAGCTGGTTTCCTCCAAGGAGAGAGCGCCACACATTTCTATTGACTGTCACAGGTAGTAGTCACTCTGGTGAACTTACTTTCTTGAAGCTTCAAAATGCCTATCAGCCCCTTTCCTTTATATTTGCGTCTTTTGATGTGCTACTTCTTATAGATTGGCAAAAATTATGGCTCTCCAAAAGAATGCCCTGCCATAACTTCTTAATAAATAATAGTCTAGGGGAAGCTGGGATGGTTCAGCAGGTTAAGTGCTCACTTTGCAGCCCCAGGGTCTGAGAATGAAATCTGGGCCCCAACCCATGCAGACCCATATGCTAAACTGGGCTGTGGCCCCAAGTTTGGTTCTCTCTAGGATGAGCTTCCCATGTGGGAGGTCCTTGGTTCATCGTGCAGCTCACAGGTGCATGACTCCCATACTGGAAGCCCCTGGCCCAGTTCCCGCCCTGCGTGGCCCCCCACCTACCTGTGTGGAAGGAAACCATGTCAAAAACTGATGACATACAACTATGGAGATTATTCTGGACTCTCTTTTCCTCTGTCTCTGTCAAAAACAATAAAATAAGGCTTTAAAAAATAAATAATAGTCTCAACAAGCTGTTCACTTCACTTGGCCTACCGTATTTTCTGGCATATAAGACGACCGGGCGTATAAGATGACCCCCTAATTTTACAGTTAAAACATAGGTTTAGGCCTATATTCGCTGTATAAGACTACCCCCCAGCTGTAGTCTTATACAGTGAATATAGGCCTAAACCTATGTTTTAACTGTAAAATTAGGGGGTTGTCTTATACACCCAGTCATCTTATACGCCGGAAAATACGGTATGTGATTACTTTTGCAAGTTTATGCTACTTTCATCAGCAGGGTATAAATTCTTTAGTGTTCATGACTCCAGAAATTGCCATTCCATTAGTTTATAAACATGAAGTTGATATTTTTCCAATTTTAAGACCTTAATTTCAAGACTTTATTTAGTGTTAATAGTTTTTTAAGTGTTCAGTATGTGTCAGACACTGTTGTAAGTATTTTATATTTATGAATTCTTTTACCTGTGTCATTATCTTTTGATGTAGATTTTATTAGTATCAACATTTAACAGAAGGCAAGACTGAGGCATAGAGAAGTTAAACAAATTCTCCAAGACCACATGGTCAGAAGTGCTGAAACCTGGATGTGAAACCAGGCCATTGCCCTCCATGGCCATACAACTAGTACATTTCCTGCACCACTAACAATCATAACACTTTTCACTGTGAAATGATTAATTGAAAAATGTTGGTCCAGCGTCTGCTTTAAAACATGTGCGTTATGCAGCAATATATTTTTCTGTCTTTCAGGTCCCTGCATTCCTAATCCATGTCATAATGGAGGAACCTGTGAAATAAGTGAAGCATATCGAGGGGACACATTCATAGGCTATGTTTGTAAATGTCCCCGAGGATTTAATGGGATTCACTGCCAGCACAGTAAGTTATCCGTGGCCAATTTCCTTGTACTATTATTGATGGCACAGTATACAAGTCACTATTATTCCTGATTGTAGTAGACAAATAGAATCTTTAAGCAGCAAAGAGCCCTGGCACTTGGCTAATGCCACATCCTTCCACTGAATATGCCACCTCCTAGTCAAGGACTCCTAGAGTGTATTCAGTTCTTCTCGTGGCATGGGTGCTACCAGTCTTCTGTTGCCATTTTCCATGTTGTTCAGCCATCGTACAAAATGCTGCTCTTTATATTGAACTGATACCTGTCTTTTTCCTTCTTACTTGCCTTGTAGCTGCATTCTCTGAGCTTCCCAGACATAATTCTGTTGATTAGGTTCAGAAAAGAAAAAAACAGCTGCCCAGCCTACCCTCTCCTTATTAACACATGGGCATTTTTAGCATGGAAGTCTTCGAAAGTTCAACAAGTATGCCATTTGCACTTCTCTTTTTTGTGCACATTCTTATTTATCCCAGGGCATTAAAAAAAAATCATGTCAACTTGTTAGGATTTTTTTTTTAGAAGTATGACTTGGCATGAATGCCAAAGGAGTGTTGTGTGCCCTTAACTGCTGTAGGGGTTCAGCAAGCAAGGGGACCACTGTGGACTGTAAGCAGCCAGGGAAGGCTCTTATAGAGGCTCCCACTGTGAGCTGAGTCTCCAGGGAAGCATGAGGTATTGATCACAGGGAGAATGGGGAATGGCTCAAGTATAAAGAGAGGGGAGAGGAGCCCTGAATACTAGAGTGGTGGTTAAGACCCTGGTGTCAGGAATGAGTGAAACTAAGCTGAATATGTCAGCCAGAGCCAGATTTCCAACCACCAGTAAAAAAAATACTGAGTGCCTCCTGGCTCTGAGACTGTGAGGGCATTCTATACTTTCTGGAACAAATGCCATCACTAGGACTTTGTAGAATTTCTTTAGAAGCCTGTTCGAGAACAAAGGACATCTGTGCTCCTTAAACCTGGCACCTAAACTGCCTGTAACACTCTCTAACATCTCAGGTCACCAACAGAGAACTGAGAGGCTACTGATTTTTTGTAGACTGGGTCCAGAGTTGCCAAGGCTTTCTCACTTATAGTAGCATCAGTGCTCAGCCTTCACACGTGCACACCTCAGCATCTCCCTGGAGGACAGAGATGGGAGCCCAGAATCTTGGTTGCCTTTCATTTAATAGATACTCACTTGACCCCACAAAGAGAACATTACTAACCTTACTTCCTTACATAACTGTGCAATAGTATGTCAGAGTGATGCCCAGAGGGTGACAGACTGGCCATCCCACTTGAGCTCCTCCTTTCAGAGCTGCTTGCATATAGCGTGCACACAGAGGAATCCCTCCTTTAAACGAGAAAAGAATTCTCATAATGGAATATTGTCCGGTGTTCAGAGGCAGGAATTTCACCAGCGGTCGTATCCTTTCTTTCCTATGCAGGAGGGCTCCAGGAGGGAGTGGTGAGAGTACACAAAGGAAGAGCCTTACTTTTAGGCATCCTTAGAAGGACAATATTTGAAAGGCATGTGTAGAACCTGATGTCACTTACATATTTCATATTTATTAATCCGGCCACCCTAACTGACTGCTAATGTCAGCATGAAGTTGGGACTGGTCTTTAAACTAGTAGTTGAAAGATTTTCAATCTAAGTTTCAACTAATAATATTTATACATAACTCAAAATTTCTTTCACATCTCTGGGCCTACTTTCCTTCTCATTGTCAAAAAATATTTAGTTTCAATTATCTTTAATAGCCTAGAGGCTTCATTGAATGATAAGTGACATTGCCTTAAACAGTTGGTTTTGGGGAAGTACCTACCTGCCTGTGGTTCCCACTCATCAGCTGGCTATTAATTCTCTCAAGAGAACCATCAGGTTTGGAGAAATACAACAAATCATTTTTGTACCTCTTCTCCACAGTGGAACATTCAATACTTTTCTCTCATAGTTTGCACCATACTAATGTAAGTTCATCAATCCAAATATTTCAAGGCTTATTCTGAAACACAAAGAAACCCTCTCCTGTACAGTAACTGATCCCTCACAAGACTTTAAACCCACATTAGGAATTGCAATGGGAAGCTCTGTGTCTAGGCTAAGCAATTCAATTCAGAACTGGGATTTTTGTTGTCTAAACAAACAGGTCCCTATTCTCTAAAGTGCATCACTATTCCAAGCAACAGAGAATGGACAGGAATGAACTAGATTTGGAATCCGAGACCCTGGTTAGAGACCTGACCTTAGCAGTTATTGGATAAGTGACCTTGAGCTAGTCACTTGACCTTTCTGCAACTGAAGACACATAAATCAAGGAATTGAACTAGAAATAGATTATCTTTGTTTCACACAAGCTAGGAGAGTATTACGACTAAATGGGTAGCTTGCTAACTGTACAAAGGTTATCAAGTCTTCCTCTTTATAGATGAAATTGAAAAGACACTATATTGGGAAAGTAGATTTAGGAGTACTGGGAGCCCTGAGAGCTTTTCCAGGTAGGAGAAAACAAAAGCAGCTCTCTTACTCCCTGGCATGAACTGCTAGATATTTGGGTTTGCTTTTCACAGTGGTTATAGTTTTATTGCCCAGGTATGTTCTAGAACCTAGTTACTGAAAGTGTGGTTATGGATCAGCATTGTTAGAAATGCAGATTATCAGATGCCACCTCATGCAACTAGATCTGAATCTGTTTTTCAAAATCTTCCTCAGTCGACTTCCATGTGTATTGAAGTTTGAGAAATACTGCCCAAAGGTTTCTGTAGCTAAAAGTAATCATCTCATAAATTAAGGTAGACACTTCTGCATTCAGTTATATAACAACACATCACAGGCAAAATATTTATTGTGGTTTTTGCTAATCAAAATTATATTGAAAATCCATGAAAATGAGAAATGTGTCAATGTAATATGAACATTTCATTTGGGGAAAAAACTAAAAGCAAATCTTCAGACATCTATCTAAGGGAGGAGAGGCTTATTCATTTAGTTTTGTATAGCAGAATGTGAATTAAATACCTCTTGGAGTAGACTCATAGCTAAATAAAGAATTTTAAGTTTCATGATACAAGAGTGACAAATACAAAGTTAATAGGTATATTTTTAAAATTGTTTTGTGGATATGGTATAAATTAGAAAATATGTCTACAGTGCAAGCATTAATATTACCTATATATGCTTTTCTTTTTAATTAGTAAACTTTAGTCATTAGAGCAGTTTTAGGCTTACAGAAAAATTGAGCAGAGAGTTTCCACATTTCTCCTCCTAACAGTTTTGCCTATTAACACTCTGCAGTAATATGCTATATTTGTTGTAATTGACAGACAAATCTTAATACATTATTATTAAAGTTCATGTTTTATATTAAGGTTCACTATTTCTATTGTATAGTTCTTATGGGTTTTAAAAAGTACATAATAATCATCTATCGACCATAGCTCAAGCAGAATAGTTTCACTGACCTAAAATTCTTCTGTGCTCTGCCTATTCATTCCTTCCTCTCTCCCCTTCTCTCAAACAATAAAATAAATCACTACAGAAAAATTTTAATTATAATTTTATAGAAAAAATTTGAGTTGTGGGGCAAGGGGTAGCCCAGTTTGGAGCTTCATGCTTTTCTATCAGAATGAATTCCTTTCCCAATATCCTTAATTCTAAAAGTGAATTATTATTTTTTTAATTACTCTTTCTAATTTTACCTCAATGGCCTTGTTATCTTAGCTTTTCCACTAAAGGATGAATTTGTCCTACTAAAGTATTCACTTCAAAACTGTGTGAAAACTTTGTCTGGAGTTATCACTGTCACCTCAAAAACTGTAGAACTAAACAGGCTAAATATAAATAACTCTAAGAAGACTCCCAAAGTAGACTCATCTCTAATTTAAAAGGTTTCCTGCTATGGATTAACCTTGCAAAATTTTTCTGTTTACTTCTGACTTTGCAGGTCAATGTTAGCCACGATAACTCTAGAAGCCTATGGTTCTCAAACGTGGTATATATATGAGCCATCTGGTTGTACAGACAAATATCCAAATTCTTCTTGCTCATACATAGAGATTCTGATTTAATCAATACATTTGATTTTAGACCCAGGTTTGACTATTAACAAGTATCCTAGTGAAACTGACACTAATAATTGTGGAACACTGGTTCTCTGCATTGGCTGCACTTTTGAATCACCTAGGGACCTGTGAAAAACACTGATGCCTGCCTCCCACTTCAGAGATTCTGATTTAATTGGTCTGGGATATGGTCGAGGCATTAGGAGTTTTAAAACCTCCCTAGGTGATTCTAATGTGCAACCATGGCTGGGAACCAGTGTTCTAGAAACATACTGTGAGAAATTACTATTCCTTAAAGAAACTAAGCGAGGAAATACTCAAAGAGAAATCAAGCTTAGGATACACAAATGT
>PVKE010049535.1:0-11232 GCA_004027555.1 Craseonycteris thonglongyai | reverse complement strand
TGGTAACCACCAAACCATTGAGTGTGTCCATAATGCTGGTGCCCTCTCCCACCTTCCCTCCCTCCCTCCCTCCCTCCTCCTCCCCCTCCCTCTGGCAATCACCAAGCTATTGAGAAAGGATAAATTACAGTCATTTCTGGCAACATGGATGGACCTAGAGACCATCTTATTAAGCGAAATAAGTCAGACTGAAAGAATCAGGAAACACATGACCTCACTTATAGGTGGAATATAAAAGTGAAAGTAACAAAGACACAGAGACCTATGGACACACTCAAAAGAGCTTTTGTGTAAGCTGTTTCCAAAGGGTTAGTTAGGAAGAAGGACCATTGGTGAATGAGAGAAAAATAAGATACCAGTCTTCTTTGCTGGACTAACCACCAGAATCATATAAGAAGTTTACTAAAATGTATATATCTTAACCCTATTCATGTATTCATTTCCTTAGCGTATAATTGTAAAAAGGTATCAGGTGTTTGTCAACAGCTTGGATAATCCAAACTCAGATCCAACGATATGACTTTCTTATTTTTTATATATTCACTTTTTATTATGTAATATTTGATATTTAGTAAATAGTGTACCATATATACTGGTTACAGAACACAATAAGGCACTCCTCAGTTAACAACCAAGTTCCTTTCTACGACTAGGTTGTTAAGTGGATTGGTCGATAAGCTAGGAACTTAAAGGCAGATGTCTTGTGTTGTGTCGTGGCGCCATCCAGTATGCATTTTTCAATATATCACACAACTCCACACTTATAAACTAAATACACAGTCCTACATGACTGTGAACACTTCACATAGTGATTATTAATGGACTGCAGAAGGAGACAAAGACTGAGATGGGAATTTCAGAGACTCACACAAACTGAGAAAGGGGATTCCTCATGCTGGAGCACTGGTCTTAGTAGTCATTAAGGTTGTTAATTAAACAGTTAGGTCATTAAGTGAGGAGTGGATATAATGAAATGAATGCCAGTGGACCCACCACTGACACATCCTAGAGCATCCCCAGAACTGTCCCCTCCACCTTTGTTGTCACCTCTTTCTTTTTCCTGCTTCCACAGACCCACACCCACCCAAGGTAAATTTTTTATTTATTTGTTGTTCTTTTAACAGCTTTATTGATGTATAGTTGGTATTTAAAACACTGCACATATTTAATGTATACAATTTGAAGAGTTTTGGACATATGCACATACATAGGAATCCATCAATAAAACCAATAGATTTATCTCCTCCAAAAGATTCCTTGTGTCTTTTGTTTTTGCATGGTAAGAACACTTAACATGAGACCTATTCTCTTAGCAAATATTTAAGTATATAATATGGTATTGTAAGCTATAGGCACTGTACTATACAGCAGATTTCTGGAACTAATTTATCTTGCATAACTATAACTTTATACCTGTTGAACAACAATTCTCCATTTCCTCCTTTCCCTGGTCTCTAGTGACTACCTTCTAGTCTCTGCTTCTATGAGTTTGACGATTTTAAGTACCTCATGTAAGTGGATTAGTCCAGTCATAGAATGCCTTTTGTATAATGCCATTTAGGTTTATCCATAGTGTTGCAAAGGCAGAATTACCTTCTTTTTAAAGCCTAAATAATATTCCATTGTATGTATGTATGTATGTGTGTATATATATATATATATATATATATATATATATATATATATATATATATTCTTTGTTCATCTATCAATGGTCTTTGGGTTTTTTCCATAACTTGCTACTGTGAATAGTGCTGCAACAGACATGAGAGTGCTGATATTTCTTTGAGATTCTAATCTTATTTCTTCAGGTTATATACCTAGGAAAGGGATTTCTGGATCATATGACAATTCTAGTTTCAATTTTTTTAGGAACCTCCATACTATTTCCACAATGACTGCACCCTTTTATACCAACAGTCCACAAAACCACCAATTTTTCCACATCTTCGCCAACACTTGTGATATTTTGTTTGATAATAGCCGTCCTAACTGGTGTGAGGTGGTATCTATTGTGATTTTGATTTGTATTCCCCTGATAATTAGTAATTTGGGGCATTTATTCATATACTGTTAGCCATTTGTATATCTTCTTTGGAGAAATGTCTGCTCAATTCCTTAACCAATTTTTTAAAAATCAGGTTAGTTGTTTTCTTGTTACTGAGAAGTTAACTCCTTATGAGATACATGGTTTACGAATATTTTCTCCCATTCTGCAGGTTTATTTTTCACTGTTGTATGTATGTATGTATGTACATATGTATGTATGTATGTATTTTTGCTGTGCAGAAGCTGTTTAATTTGATATAGTCTCTCTTGTCTGTTTTTGCTTTTGATTGTCCTTTGGTGTCATATCCAAAGAAATCATTACCAAAATCACTGTCATGAAACATCACCCCTGTTTTCTTCCAGGAGATTTACTATTTCAGGTTTTATGTTTAAATCTTTAATTTATTTTGAGTTGATTTTTGTGTTTAATGTAAAAGAGGGGAATAATTTCATATTTTGCATGTGGAGATCCAGTTTTCCCAACACTATTGTTTAAAAAAACTATCTTTTCCCCATTGCTTATTCTTGGCTTCCTTGTCAAAGATCAGCTGATCATATAGGCATGAATTTATTTCTGGGTTTCTTATTCTGCTCTATTAGTCCATGTCTATTTTTATTTCAGTATCATAAGGTTTTAATTACTGTAACTTTAAAATATATTTAAAAATCAGGAAGTGTGATGCTCCACTTGGTTTTTTTTCTCAAGATTACTTTGGCTATTACGGTTTTTTTGTGATTCTATGTGAATTTTGAGTTGTTTTCTTCTATTTCTGTGAAGAACGCCATTGGAATTTTGATAGGTATAATGTATCTGGCAGCGTGGATATTTTAATAATAACATTTTTTCCAATCCATGAATATGTGCCCTATCCATGTATTTGTTTCTTCTTTAATGTCTTTCATCAATGTTTTGCAGTTTTTAGTATACAAGTCTTTCATCTCCTTGGTTAAGTTTATTTCTAAGTATTTTATTTTTGTTGATGCTATAATAAATGGAATTTTCTTATTTCCTTTTTTAACTGTTTGTTATTAGTATATAGAAATGAAACTAATTATTATTATTATTATTATTAAAGATTTATTTATTGTTTTTTACAGAGAGAGAGAGATACAGAGTCAGAGACAGAGAGAAGGGGGAGGGCCCAGAACAGTCTTCAAAGTTGCACATCATTGGTTTTTCCACATAGTTTCATTCCACAGGTGGGCATGGGGCTGCACAGGGCAGGAACTGGGCCAGGGTCTCGCCCCAGTGAGAATTGAGCTGGGGGCACTCCCCAGTTCAGCATATGGGTCCGCACGGGCCAGGGCTGGGATTCGATCCTCGGTCCCCAGGGCTGCAAAGTGAGCGCCTAACCCACTGAGCCATCCCAGCTTCCCTGAAACTAATTATTAAATGTTGATTTTTCATCCTGAAACTTTACTGAATTTGTTTATTTTTTCTAACAGTTTAGAATTTACTTAGTAAAATTTATACAAATCAATTAATGTGATATACTGCATAAATAGACTGAAGGTATAAAAACTGCCTGTTCATCTTAATATATATAGAAAAAGTATGTTACAAATTTCATAATAAAAATGCTCAACAAACTAGATATAGGAGAAACTAGATATAGGATTATGGGGACGCCGGGATGGCTCAGTGGGTTAAGTGCTCATTTGCAGCCCTGGGGTCCAAGGATTGAATCCCAGCCTTGACCCATTTGGACCCATGTGCTGAACTGGGGTGTGTTCCCAGTTTAGTTTTCCCTAGGGCAAGTGTCCTATGTGGAAGACCTCTAGCCAGTTTTTGTCTTGCACAGCCCCATGCCCACCTGTGGAATGAAACCATGTAGAAAACTAATGACATGTAACTATAAAGACTGCTATGGGCCTTCCCCTTTCTCTCTGTCAAAAACAATAAAAATCAGTCTTAAAAAAAAAAAAAAAAAAGGAGGAGATGCCAGGATGTCTCAGAGGGTTGAATGCTGGTCTGAGGATCAAATCCTAGCCCCAGCCCCTATAGCCGCATATGTTGAACTGGGGTGTACCTCCATTTCAATTCTCACTGAGGCAAGCTTCCCTCATGGGAGTCCCCTGGCCCAGTTCTTGCCAACAAAACCCTGTGCCCACCTGTGGAATGAAACTATGTAGGAAACTAATGATGTGCAACTATGGAGACTGCTTTGGGTCCTCCCTCTTCTCTCTGTTTCTCTCTCTCTCTCTCTTGAAAACAATAAAAATAAATCTTAAAAAAAATAATTTAAAAAATTGAAAAAAGAAACTTACCTCAACACAATAAAGCTTATAAATTAAAAAACAAAACAAACAAACAAAATAAAAACAAATAAACCAACAAAAACAGCCCACAGCTAACATCATACATACTAAATGACGAAAAACTGAAAGTTTTTTCTCTAGTATCAGGAACAAGACAAGGATGCCCATTCTCAATACTTCTATTTGACATAGTACTGGAAGTCCTTGTCAGAGTAATCAAGAAAAAGAAACAAAAAGATTCAAATCAAAAAAGAAGAAATATAGAAAAAAAAAGAAGAAATATAGAAAAAAAAAGAAGAAATATAATTACTTGTTTGCTGATGACATGACCTTATATTAGAAAATTCTTAGGACTCTACACACAAAAAGTATGAGAACTAATAAACAAATTTAGTAAAGTTTGGGGTGCAAAATTAACCTACAAAGATCAGTTGTGTTTGTATGACCTTCAAGATTACAGATTACTGGCAGGGGTTACTTTGATAAGTGGAAGAGGTCTTTGGACTGAACCTTAGATAAAAAAGGCTTCCTGCCCACCTATGGTATTTTGAAATTGGTCTTGGTTGCAGGTATTTTAAATAAAGCATTATGTAGTAAAAATAACAGGGACTTTGGAGTCAGGCAGATACGAGCTTCAATTTTCTCCCACCACTCCATAGTTTCTGATTTTGAGAATGCTATTTTCTCTCACTAAGCTTTTGTTTCTCATCTGCAAAATGTGTCTATTAGTATTTATTTCACAACTTTGTTGTCAGAATGCAATATGTTATAACATATATGAATATAGAATTTAGTAGAGAGTTCCATAAAATTTGTCTGTGGGTGTTTGCAATAGTAGAATAAGTAGTAGTAGCAAAAGCAAAAACCTTTATCAAGCACCTAAATATGATATAAAAATCCTTCCTTCTGAATGCCCTGACTCTCAGAACACTCCTTCTTTCCCAAGTTTCTTAGAAACTTGGGACAGAAGACAAGATGTGAGCCTGTTGGTATAGAAAGGGGCTAATGAAGTAACAAATATATCTACTCCCTAAGGTGTCCTCAAACTTAGTCAAAGCCACAATAGATTCTATGTGTTTGTGACTAAGAAGAACTATGGTAGAGTAGAAAAAGCGTGTTTTGGCACCAGATTCCTCTGAGTTCTAACACGTTTTCTGCAGCTTACTAAATAGTTTTGTTAGGTAAGTAATTTCTGTGACCCTTGATTTACTCACCCATAAAATGGAAATACAGTAGCCTCTCAGTTAACCAGCACCCATGGGGATTGGTAGATACTGGATAAATGTAAGTAGACTCTTCTTTAACCAGAACTCAAGCAAGCAGCACTCTCAAGAAACTGGCAAAATCTGCTGGGGGTCTGAGAGTTTGCCAGTTGCCTGAGTTCTGGTTAATGGAGAGTTTAGTGTAATATGTAGCTCATTAGCTCATTGCAAGCACTAAGTGAAAAAATATATATAAATCTCCAAACACAGTTCCTGGCATCTCCAAAATGCTTGTTAAATATTAATGACCTTACTTTCTATTCTCCCATCTGAATCATTCAGAGCAACTCTAATAACTCACAGAGATTTAGAAAGAACTTCAGGGCTTATTTGTGATTCAAGAGGGAGGAGAGGTATATAATAATTCCTTTGGATGTGCAATCACTCACCAAAAAAGAAAAACAAATCATTTGTATGCTCTAATTTTTAGATTATTTGAGCTACCTCCAGATAATACTTAAAATACCGGTACATAGGATTTGAATAAATCTAAAAAGTTATTCAAAGCACGGATGAAGAAGTCTACAGGTGGGTTTTTAACTGTTACTTTCCCAACAAAGACTGGCTCTATAAAAAGACTTAGAGATGAAAGGGAACTTAAGCCACACTGGGATAAATGTACATTTCATAGGGAAAGCCCATCTAGAACACCTCAGAGTGACAGACCGATAATGGAATGTCTGGGTTCAAATCTCAACTTTGCCCCTAATTATCTGTTGAAGTGGAAGATGATAAATTGTTTTTTGGAATTCTTGAATCAAGGTGATTTCAGTAGAGGAAACCAATCTGAAACGGGTGAAAAAGAAATAGGGTTTAGAGTAGACAAGTGAGAAGTACTTCAACATTGAGGTCATAATAGAATTTAAAGATGTTATTGATGAAAAGAAGAGCACAGGACAAGAGACAGAGTATTGCTGAAAATCAGTTATATAACTAGAGGATCCAGGAAAAGGCCTCCAGAAACCTATGAGAGTCTCAGAATGGGGGATGCCAAGATAGTTCAACACGTTGAGGACTTGCCTTGCAACCATGAGGTCCAGGAAATGAATCCTAACCATGGCCCATGCAAACCCATATGCTGAACTGCAGCATAACTGGCAACCACCAGGATGGTGGTAAAAGTTCTCACCTTCAATGCAGGAGGGCCCCAGTTTGGTTCCCACCCCACATGACCCCATATCCATCTGTGTGGAATGAAACTATGTCACCACTAATGATATACAACTATGGAGACTGCTCTGGGCCCCCGCCTCTTCTCTCTCTCTCTCTCTCTTCCTCTTTCTCTGTCATCTACTCTCAAACAATAAAATAAATCTTAAAAAAAAAAAAGTCTCAGAATGGAGCAGTCACAGAAGCTAAAGTAGGAGAGGGTCTCAGGGGTGGTAGACTGAATGAACCAGTTCAGTTCTCCACCACTGCCTACATTGACACCTTGGCCATGGTCTCATCATAAATAAATGTACTTCTCTGCCCTTGAGACTTTGGGTTTATACATGTGACATGTTTTGGTCAATAGCACGTGGGAAAAGTGACAGTGCACCTGCTCCAAGCTTAGGCCTTAAGAAGCTTTCCATGTTCTCATGCAGCTTCTTGTGTCTCTGACATTACCATAAGAACATGCCCCAGCTTTGTCACTGATCATCCGCAGAGCATGAGACAGATGTGAGAGTGCCTGGCTGATTTTAGCATACAGCAATAGCCACTCTGAGTTGAGATAGTTAATGAATGGTTAGGCCATTAGGGGAGGCTTCAGTAGTTGTAGCAACCACATCTAGGAATATCATGTATAAGTAGTCAGGAAAACTGGGTACGACTGGAATGAGATAGTCGGCACCAGGGTTGTAGCAATTTCCAGGTGAAACAGATTTATGTCCTAGGAGCAATTTCCAGGTGAAACAGATTTATGTCCTAGGCAGTGGTCTCCAAACTTTTCAGCCCGAAGGCCGCATTAACTATAAAACAGTAGTTTGGGAGCCGACTACACACTCGCAGTTCAAATAAAAAAGAATCAAAACATAGATGTTGTTTTTAATTATTTATTTAATATTATTTTATTCAGATAAAAAGGTCTCCACAGGCCGGATGAAAGGGCCTCATGGGCCGCATCCAGCCCGCGGGCCATAGTTTGGAGACCCCTGCCCTAGAGGAATGTCTCCTAGTTTGTTTCAAACTCCTTTGAGCCTAGGCAACAGAGCATGTCACCCAAGATGAAGACTAATATGTAAGCACTGGTACCTGAACATAGATACGTAGACAAACTATATATAAGTAGTAGCTTTACTCTTTGCTGTGGACATTCCACTTCAGAGTGTTCCCTCTCACTAAAGAGCTTTTGTCTTTCCCTTCAATAAAATATCTGCTGGTTAACCATTCCATGTGGGTCTGCATCCTCATTCTTCGAGGAGTGTCTGAGACCACAAACCTGGACACATACCAATTCCTATGTCAACCCCAGCAGCCACAGCCTGAAGAAAGAGCCACCAACCAAATTCATCCTCTATCAGACGAACCCTAACAACCTGCAGAATGTGTGAATAATATCTGGTTATTGTTTTACCTCACTGAGTCCAGGTTTGTTATGCAGTTACAGGTAAGTATCAGGTTAGCTGACTTTGGTAAAGACAGCAGAGATGACGTGAATGAAAGACTATTGAATGTGGAAGCCAGTTGTCATTAGAGATCTTTAAGAATGAGGGATGATGCTTCAGGAAAACTGCAAACGCAAAAATTAGATTCCAAGCTCTTAAGAA
This sequence comes from Craseonycteris thonglongyai, assembly GCA_004027555.1. Classification (NCBI taxonomy): domain Eukaryota; kingdom Metazoa; phylum Chordata; class Mammalia; order Chiroptera; family Craseonycteridae; genus Craseonycteris; species Craseonycteris thonglongyai. Next base: position 2,912 of record PVKE010049535.1, on the reverse strand, counting down.
TAGCAGAAGGAGCCAGGAAATGCGGTTGTAAGTAGGGATCACTTACTCGAGAAGCCATGAGGTTAAAATAAACAGGCTAATTGTTAGCAGGATAATCCAACATCATATCTTAATAGACGTGTCCTGTGCATATGTGGAAGGATAGGGAAGGAGTTTTTGGAGAGGGGGTGGAGGATAGAGGGAAGCTCATGATTGTGGAGCATAAGAGCCTAAGAGGAGAGGGAAGGGTCCACAGAAATCAGACAGGAATGGGGCACAGCACAGAGCATAAATAAGTGCTTCTGCTATCACCCAATGGACATCACAAAGAACCTGGAGTCAGTTCCTGAGTCACAGGCCACACTTTATGTAGGAGTTTGGTTTTTTCCCAGTAAAATTCCAAGAATGTGCAGAGAGCAATTATGAGGGTGTGAAAAAACATCACATACCTGTCTCTGAAACTTCTGTTTCCTTACCTTGAATAGAACTCTAAAGAGTCAAATATCTAATAAGGAAATATATCCAAAGAGTTATAGTTTTCACAGTGAGAGAAATGATCTGACATTCTACATAAAATTCAAGTCCCTGGCTTTGAGTATTTTGAGATATCTCTAAGTGACCGACCGTGGTGTCAAATAAAGAAACGAAAGCACATGGAGTCACTGTGAGAGGAGAGAAGCGTGTAGTGAGTAATACACTGATGCTGTGAGCTTTTATTGGACCACCCTAGGCATATGAAAGTGACGCTATCTTAGCGTTTCTGTTACCCAGGAGTTCATGAGATTCCCTTCACACTCTCCAGCTAACTACATGAATGTACATGTCTGGAGGCCTTTTTTTTTTTTAAGATTTAAGTTATTGTTTGAGAGAAGGAGAGGTGGGTTGGGGCACAGCAGTCTCCATAGTTGTACATCATCAGTTTTTGTCATAGTTTCCTTCCACATGGGTGGATGTGGGGTCACGCAGGTCAGAAACTGAACTGGAGGCCTCCTGCATGGGAAGTGAGAACCTTCACCCCCATCCCGGTGGTTACCAGTTGTGCTGCATTTCAGCATATAGGTTTGCGAGGGCTGGGGCCAGGAATCGAACCCTGGGCCTTGCAATTGTGAGGCAAGTGTTCAACCACTGAACTATTCTGGCATCTCCTGGAGGCCTTTTAAAATGACATGATAGCCTTATGGAAAATGTCTATGAGCAATTCATCAATGAGGCTAGATCTATTTTTGAACACTGGTTTGTAGGCATGTGCTCCTAAGTAGCTGAGACCAACGTGTCAGAGCTGTCTGAGCCAAATGATAGCGATCTTCCAAATCTCTACTTCTGGCAGGCCTGCTGCTGACTCATCCGGAGAGACAGGGAACCACAGTGGTCACACTGTCACTGAGAGTCATCCTGCCTCACTTCTGCTCTAACAGGGAGTCAGGACAATATTTATTCTGCCCGCTCTGGCCCCAGGGCCGTATTATGAAAGCCTCCCTGTGGTGCAACACTTCTTCCTGCCCTCCTGCCACTGGCTGTGTCTGGATTGTCAGTGAAAAGTTGAGACCTGGATGCCTGATGCCGCTGGCCCATTGGCTGCAGCCACACCTGCGAACAATTGAAGTCAGGTGGGAGGAGCATACTTGTTCGGAAACTGGATAGTACAGGGAGGTGGGGAAAGCATCACTTGGGTTTTCCATTGAAGGAAAATCAAATACACTGCAATGTAAAGAGGTGAAATTCCTCACCTAGGTTTTGAAAGCACAGTTATGCTCAAGAATCTATGAACAGTTTCATCCATGAAAAGAATATTTATTGACTGCCTCTTGGTGTCAGCACTATTTTAGCAATATTGGGAGCTTACATTCTAGTGAGAAGAGAGATCAGAAACCAGGAAAACTACAATGTATCGGATGGCAATGAGTGCTATGGTAAAAAGGGAGAGAAACAGAAGTAAAATTAGAAATAGAGATAGAGATAGAGATAGAGATAGGTGGACTTGGAGATAGAGATTGAATATAAAATATATGTATATAAGGAGGAACCACAAAAAAATTATTTATAAAAAATAGTGTATTTAGTCTTAGCTGTTTAAACTTCAGTCACCTTCAAATGCACCTATTAAGACACTTTTTCTGCTACTCAAAACAATTTTTGAACTCAACAATTTTGATGACTTTTAGTGCTTCTGCCTTTTTTGTCACACCTCTTACACATCTGCAAAATGTTTTCTTTGAGGACTTTTTTCATCCAGTGGGGAAAAAAAAAGTCTCTTGGGGTGAGATTATGTGAACAGAGAAGATGGGGCACGGCGGTTGTGCCATTTTTGGTCAAAAACTGCTGAACACTCAGCGCAGTGTGGGCAGGTGCATTGTCATGCCACATGTTGTTTATGTAAATAACCCATCCTGAAATGTGCAAATGTATTAAGTCTCCAAAAAAAAAAAAAAATTACTGAAGCCAAAATCAGCTTCTCGCAACATCAGCTGGTACACAGATGCAGATGGGTTCCTAGAACACTCACCTAGTGGGGGAAGCCTGTACTATTATACAAGTGGCCTGCCCTCTAAAAGATAATCACAGTTTTTGTTTTATGCATGTATATATATATCAAGATAAAGGGGACAGTGTGCTGTGGAGCAGGAGTTTTTTAATAGAGCAGTCCCTGACCTTTTTGGCACCAGAGACCAATTTTGTGTAAGACAATTTTTCCATGAATGAGGCAAGGGTAGGAAGGGAGGGGAAGGAGTTGGTTTCAGTATGATATAAGTACCAGATGCAGCTTAATTGTCACTTACCATTCACTTAGAGGGTTTTTATATGAGTCTAAAAGCAATTGATTTACTATGGTCTCTGTGCAGTCAAACTTCTCTGCTAATATTAATCTGTATTTGCTGCCACTCCATCATCAGGTATTAGATTCTCATAAGGAGCGTGCCACCTAGATCCCTCAC
>PVKE010049534.1:0-11238 GCA_004027555.1 Craseonycteris thonglongyai | reverse complement strand
TACTGAAGAGGCTTTCTTTTCCCCACTGTATATTTTTTGCTCCTTTATCAAAAATAATCTGTCCATAAATTTGTGGGTTTATTTCTGGGTTTTCAATTCTGTTCCACTGGTCCGTGGGTCTGTTTTTCTGCCAGTACCAAGCTGTTTTGATTACTGAGGCTTTGTAGTACAGATAAAAGTCAGGCAGTGAGATGCCCCCTACTTTATCCTTTTTTCTCAGGATAGCTTTTGCAATTTGTGGTCTTTTGGGGTTACATACAAAGTTGATGATTTAAAAAAATCTATTTCTTGAAAGAATGACTGTGGAATTTTGATGGGAATAGCATTGAATCTGTATATTGCTTTGGGGAGCATAGCCATTTTAACTACATTAATTCTTCCAATCCATGAACATGGAATGTCTTTCCATTTCTTTGTGTCCTCTTTAATTTTTTTTAACAGTGTCTTCTAGTTTTCAGTGTATACGGTAAGTCCTTCACATTCTTTGTTAGGTTTATCCCTAGGTATTTTATTTTTTTGTTTGCAATGGCAAAGGGAATGGATCTTCTCATCTCTCTTTCTGAAGTTGCATTATTGGCATACAAAAATGCAGTGGATTTTGGGACATTAATTTTGTATCCTGCAACTTTACTGTATTTGTCTATTATTTGTAATAGAGTTCTGATAGGTTTTTTAGAGTTTTCTATATAAAGGATCATGTCATCTGCAAACAGTGACAGTTTAACTTTTTCTCTTCCAATTCGAATACCTTTATTCCTTTCTTTTCCCTGATTGTTCTGGTTAGAACTTCCAAAACTATGTTAAATAGCAGTGGTGACTGGGGGCGTCCCTGTTTTGTTCCTGATTTTAGGAAAATAGACTTCAGCGTTTCCCCATTAGGTTTAATATTTGCTGAGGGTTTGTCATATATGACCTTCATTATGTTGAGGTACTTTCCTTCAATTCCCATTTTATTCAGTGTTTTTATCATAAATGGGTGTTGTATCTTGTCGAATGCTTTTTCTGCATCAGTTGAGATAATCATGTGTTTTTTATCTTTGTTTGGTTTATGTGCTGTATTACATTGATTGATTTGTGCATGTTGAACCATTCTTGTGTCCCTGGGATGAATCCCACTTGGTCATGGTGAATAATCTTTTTAAAGCATTGTTGTATTCTGTTAACATTTTAAGATTTTTTTAATCAATGTTCATCAGGGAGATTGGCCTATAGTTATCTTCTTTGGTATTGTCCTTCCCAGGTTTTGGTATTAGGGAGATATTAGCTTCATAAAATGAATTTGGTAGTGCTGCCTCCTCTTGAATTTTCTGGAGTACCGGTAGTTTGAGGAGGATGGGCATTAGTTCTTCTTTGAATGACTGGTAAGCCTCGTTGGTAAAAACATCTGGCCCAGGACTTTTGCCTTTGGGCAGGTTTTGGATAGTTGTTTCAAGTCCTGCACTGTTGATTGGTCTATTTAGGTTATCCAAATATTCTTGGTTCAGTTTAGGTAAACTATATGTTTCTAGAAATTTGTCCATTTCCTCTAGATTGTCAAATTTGTTGGCATAGAGTCTTTCATAATAATTTCTTATGATTGTTTGTACTTCTGCAGTATCAGTTGTGATCTCTCCCCTATTATTTTGAATTCTGGAGATATGAGGTTTTTCTCTTGGTCCTTTGGTGAGCCTAGCCAGTGGCTTGTCAATTATATTGATTTTTTTCAAAGAACCAGCTCTTTGTGGCATTAATTTTGTCTATTGTTTTTCTGTTCTGAATTTCATTAAGTTCTGCTTTAATTTTTATTAATTCTTTTCTTCTACTGGCTTTGGGGTACCTCTGTTCTTTTTCTAGTTCTATAAGATGGGATGTGAGGGTGTTTACTAGTAGTTTTTCTTATTTTTTTGGTATAGGCCTGTAATGATATAAATTTTCCTCTTATTACTGCTTTTGCTGTGTCCCAGAAATTTTGGTGCATTGTGTTTTCATTGTCATTCGTTTCTACAAATTTTCTAATGTCTTATTTTATTTCCTCTTTGATTCAGTCATTTTTTAATAGCATGTTGTTCAGTCTCCACATATATGTGGTTCTCTCTGCAATTGATCTTTTGCAATTGATCTCTAGTTTCAAAGCTTTGTGATCTGAGAATACACTTGGTATGATTTGAATGTTCTTAAATTTGGTGAGGGTGGATTTCAATCCCAGGATATGGTCTATCCTTGAAAATGTTCCATGTGCTCTAGAGTAAAATGTATAGCCCTGTGTTGCAGGATGGAATGTCCTATTAATGTCAATTATGTTCATTTCCTGTAAGGTATCATTTAGATCTGCAATTTCCTTATTTATTTTCTGCTTTTATGATTTGTCCAATGTTGTCAGGGGGTTGTTTACCGGTAGATCACCTACTATAATTGTATTCTTGTCAAATTCTCCTATTAGATCTGTTAGTAGTTGCTTTATACATTGTGATGCTTCCTGATTGGGGGCATATATATTGATGAGTGTCATGTTTTCTTGATGTATTGTCCCTTTTATCAAGATGAAATGTCCATCTCTATGTCTTATTTTTTTTTATCCTGATGTCTATTTCATCCAAAATCAGTATGGTGACTCCTGCTTTTCTCTGACTGCCATTTGCCTGGATTATTGTTTTCCATCCTTTTACCCTGAGTCTATGTTTGTCCCTGTGGCTGAGGTGTGTCTCTTGTAGGCAGCATATGGTTGGATTTTGTTTTTTAATCCAGTCTGCTACCCTGTGCCTCTTTATTGGTGAATTCAGTCCATTTGCATTCAGGGTGATGATTGATATATGAGGATATCCTGTATCCATTTCTTCTTTCCTTTTTATTTATTTTTTTGTTGTCCCAACTTTTCTCCATTTATTTTGATTTCTTGATTCAGGTCAAATAGCCTCCTTCAGTATTTCTTGGAGTGCCGGTTTTGAGCTAGAGAATTCCCTCAGCTTCTGTATATCTAAAAAGGCCTTAATTCCTCCTTCATATCTAAAGGTTAATTTTTCTGGATAGTTAATTCTTGGCTGGAACTTTCTCTCTTTTGATATTTTGAAGATTGGGCTCCACTCCCTCCTGGCTTGCAGAGTTTCTGCTGAGAAGTCTGGTGACAGCCTGCTAGATTTTCCTTTGAAAGTTATATTTTCTTTTTCCCTGGCAACCTTGAGGATTCTTTCTTTGTCTTTGGTTTTTGTCATCTTCAGAACAATGTGCCTAGGAGAAGATCTGCTAGGGTCAGGGGTGGCAAACCTTTTGGCGATTGAGTGCCAAAGTTTATGAAATAAGAGTATACTCGCTCAACTCGCGTGCCAACCCATCGAGTGAGATAGAGGTATCAATTATTTTTATGTCTATAAGAGGCATAGGATATTTTTATAACAAAAAACAATAATTCTGCGTGCTGAATAATTGCTCCACGTGCCATGTTGGGCACGTGTGCCATAGGTTCGCCACCCCCAGTCTAGGTAATTAGGGCTCCTGATTCCTCTTGGATTTGGGGCTGTAATTTTGTCCACAGTTAGGAAAATTTTCATCCACTATTTGTTTTAGTAGACTCTGAGAAGATTTCATCTCACTTCCTTCTGGTACCCCTATTATTCTAATATTGTTCTTTCTGATGGAGTCAGAGAGTTCTTGTAGGGCTCTTTTATTTTTCTTAATTCTCATTTCCCTTTTTTCTTCCCTCTGTGATATTTCCATGTTTCTATCTTCGATTTTACTAATTCTTTCCTCTAGCTGGTCAGCCCTGTTTCCTATGCCGGTCAGTTCTTTTTTCAGCTCTCCCATGATGCCTTTCTCAAGGAATTCCTTTTGGATTTTAATTGGTAAAGTACTCATTTTGCTCAGAGAATTTCTTGTTGATGTCATTTAACTGTGTCTGGGTACTTTGCCAGCATTTACTGAGCTCTCTGAGTGTCTTGAGTATTGCAGCCTTGAATTCTGCTTCACTTAGATTTGAATCCAAGTGTGCACGCTCCTTTTCTAAAGAATGCCCATGATCTTCTGGAGGGGCTTTGGATTCTGAGGTGTGCATTGTATTTGATGTGGTTATTTTTGCTTTGTGCATGAGTATGTTTTCCTTTTGGGGGGGTTGCCTATCAGATGGGTTTCTCTTTATTTTTTTCTTGTGGGCATAGTGTGGGAGGAGGAGATTTTGGAAGAGGGTTGGAGGAAGCAGTCAGTTTTTGTGTCCAGGGATTGTTTTTCAGGTTGCTGTCTTTGCTGTTAGAAGGCAGGGTAGTGAAGGTGTGGGTAGGCATGGGGGCATGTGAGTAGGAGCTAGGGCAGGCCTGAGACACAATAGCAGATTCCTCTTTCAGCAGGGGCACTGGTGGTTCAGTGTGGGCTGGGGGCACAACAGCTCCGGTCTTTCTCCCCTCTGATTGGCTGCTTTTACTTTAATCAAGTTTGTGAGCCAGGCCCCCCAGGTGGCAGTTTGGCGGTGGTGCAGGTCAGGGCTTGGCATAGGCCTGGTCGGCAGTTCAGCTGGCGGCTCCTCTGGGTCCCAAAGACCTCCGTGTTCACATTAAGTGAGTCAATGCAGCTGAGCGTGCTGCCTCTGTGTCCACTTGAGCCACTGCCCTCATTCCAAGAGCCCAGTCTTCAAAAGTTGCTCCCTAATAGTCAGTTCTAGGAGCTCAGCTATGTCTCCTCTGTAAGTCAGGGGTTCCAAGCTGCTGTGGGCAGTTGCCCTGCTCTCTTCCTGCCTGCCCGGAAAGTGCAGCCACCCTGCTCCACAGTCCCTGTTCCACCTCAGGCTCTGTGATCTGATTAGGGCACCATGTGCCTCCCCTTGAGATCGGATGTTAAATTGTCCACAGTCTTGTAGGGCTTCCACTCTCCTTAGGTGTCGGCTTCCAGCCCGCCCTTGATCTAGCTCCACTTTGACCATAGTCCCCCAATCCCCCTTTGTTTTTGCCAGCCCCGGGCCGCGCTCCGAGTCCCTGTTCCCGAACTGCTCCTTCCCCTTCCCTCTCCTGCTCTCCCCTTTTTCCTCTAACCTTTGGATATTGTTTTGCATTGTTTGGTTCTCTCAGTTGAGGGTGCTTCTCAGGGTTTCCCCTGTGGATTCCCCTTTGTTTATAAGTCCCTTCCCAGGTAGGTATCAGGGTTCTCCTCTCATGCCACCTTCTTTTTTCTCCCTAGTCATGTAAAATTTTGAGGGGAGCTTGCTCTCTCTCTCTCTCTGTGTACAGTTTTCTCTTTTTTGTGGTCCTGGTTCACATTCTCTAATCACCTCTGTTTACTCAACTTAATGATGCCACTGAGCTCCTTTGGGTTTTCTCTCTTTGTGCTGTGGCCTGAAACACTCTTCAGGCAGTAAGGTGGTACAATCTTTGGGCTTACCTTATTTGTTTCCCTCTTTTTAGGGATTATTGTCCTTAGCTACCTATGTCCAATGTCTGAAAACAGTTATTTAGTGCATTTTGTTGTTTTCTAGTTTTTACTGTGAGAGAAATTGCTGCAGCTATTTATCTTTCATGGGCAGAAGTGGAAATCAATACTTTTTTGACCTCTCAAATATAATAGAAGATATCTGTGGCTTTTGTGCAGAAAACAGCTATAGGTACCTCAATGTAGCTTATTCTAAAAGAACTGACCAACCTCCACAAAGTTCCAATTTACTCTCTTTTCTATATATATGTGACAAATAACTTTTTCCTGATTTGAATACACTCTAAGCTTATTACAAGTCTTTGAGCCTTCCTTGAAGAAGGATAAATCTCAGTATGGCAGGCATTGGCGGCTGAACTCTACAGAAGAGAGGAAGGAACTAAATGGATATTTGAAATGCATTTCCCATGCCTGCTCAAGACACAATTGTCCTAGTCACTAATGAAAAGTGACATAGTTTTAACCTGTAATCTTTATGCTGTCATGATACTGGATTATCAACTCTAGAGATAACTTTATAAAAGACCAGTTGGACAAATTATGAATTTAGCAAGTATCCATTTTAAGAGACTGTACTGGGGAAGCTGGGATGGCTCAGTGGGTTGAGCGCTCACTTTGCAGCGCCGGGAACCATGGATCGAATCCCGGCCCTGGCCCGTGTGGAACCATGTGCTAAACTGGAAGCTCCCCCAGTTCAGTTCTCTCTCTGCCTCTGTCTCTGTATCTCTCTCTCTCTCTCTCTCTCTCTCTGTCAGAAATAAAAATAAATAAATAAAAATATATTAAAAAAAAAAGAGACTGTACTGATGGGAATCAATTTCAGAAATCAAGAATATAATGATATTCTATAAGAAGAAACCATATTATGAGTATTAACCTCACAAAGCTGAATATGATTTATGTCTAATTTGAGTTCCTTCACACTTTGTTTGTTTATTAGTATGATGTGGAAATAAACATAGTTACGTAATGCTATTCTACTTCATTAATAGCACAACCAAAGTCATGAGTTGGCAGTGGTGTGTGTGTGAAACATGGTTTAAATGTGGTTTGAGGCAAAGGGCACTCAGAAGCTGACTTTGCACATTGGCTCTGTCACTACTCATCTTTGTGATATTCTCTCTCTACCTCAGATCCTTTATCTGCAAAATGAGTTAGTTGGACTAGATCAACAGTTTGCAAATGCTCAAGCTACATGGCTGGATACTTTCTGGACAGCCTTCCATACTGTTTCCATAGTTTTGTCTTTTCCAATATGTCCTATAGTTAGAATGGTACAGTATGTAGTCTTTTCATATTTGCTTCTTTCACTTGGTAATATTTTTTCATGACTTCACAGCTCATTTTTTTATAGGACTGAATAATATTCTATTGTCTAGATGTACCGGTTTCTTTCTTTTTTTGTTTTTTAATCCATTCACTTATTGAAGAACATCTTGTTTGCTTCAAAGTTTTAGCAGTTGTAAAGAAAGCTGTTTTAAACACTCATGTTCCAGTTTTTGTGTGGACAGAAATTTTTATCTCCTTTGAGGAAATACCATAGAGCATGATTCCTGGACCATATGGTAAAAGTATATTTAATTTTCTAAGAAACCACCAAACTATCTTTCAAAGAACTTGCACCATTTTGCATTTTTACCAACAGTGTATAAGAGATGTTGTTCCACATGCTCATCAGCATTTAGGGTTGTCAGTGTCTCACATTTTGTCCATTCTCACATGTGTGACAGGTATCTCATTTTTTTTTTTTTTTTACTGTTTTTGACAGAGAGAGAGATAGAGAGAGACAGAGAGAAGGCAGAGGGTCCAGAGCAGTTTCCATAGTTGTATGTCATCAGTTTTTAACATGGTTTTGTTCCACACAGGTGGGCGAGGGCTGCGCAGGGCAGGATCTGGGCTGGGGGCCTCCTGTATGGGAGGCACGCCCCTCAAGCCAGGGCCCAAACCAGGGGGCAAGAACTGAACTGGGGGCTTCCCGCATGGGAAGCACACCCCAGTTCATCATATGGGTCCACACAGGCCGGGGCCGGGATTTGATCCTCAGTCCCCGGGGCGGCAAAGCGGGTGCTTAACCCTCTGAGCCATCCCAGCTTCCCCTCATTGTTTTAATTTGAGTTTTCTTCTTGTCATATAATGTGAAGCATCTTTTCATATACTTCTTTATCATCTGTATATCTTCATTGGTGAGGTGTCTTGTAAAGTCTTTTGCCTGCTTTTTAATTGAATTGTTTGTTTTTTTATTGTTGAATTTTAGGATTCTTGGTCAGATATGTCTTTTGCAAATATATATTTTTGAGGACAATCCTTTATCAGATGTATCTTTTGCAAATATTTTTCCCCGTCTGTGGCTGTCCTCTCATTCTGTTGATACTGTCTTTTATAGAACAGAGGTTTTTAATTTGAATGACTTTCATCTTATCAATTATGTTTTTCATAGATTTTGCCGTTGGTATTGTATCAGAAAAGGCACCACTAAACTCAAGGTCATATAGGTTTTAAGTTATGTTATCTTTTGGAACTTTATAGTTTTATGTTTAAGTCTATGATCCATTTTCAGTTAATTTTTATTAACCGAAAGGGTATAAGATCTGTGTTTTGATTCATTTTTGCATTTGGATGTTCTGCTGGTCCAGCATTATTCATTGAAGAAACTATGCTTGAGCCATTGTAATACCTTTGCACCTTTGTCAAAAATCACTTAATTATATTTATGGAGGCCTATTTCTGGGCTCTGTTCTGTTCCACAGATCTTTTTGTCTATTGTTTTATAAATACCACACTATCTTGGTTACTATAGCTCTATAGTAAGTCTTGAAGTTGGGTAGTGTTGGTTCTCTAACTTTGTTCTTCTCTTTCAATATTATGTTGGTTTTTCTGAATTATTTTTCTCTCCATGTAAACTTCATAATCAAGTTGTTGATATAAAATAACTTGATGAAATTTTGTTTGAAATTGCATTGAATCTATAGATAAAGTCAGGAGAACTGATATCTTGATACTATGGAACATACCTCAATGTATTTAGTTTTTTGTTTCATTCATTAGACTTTTGTAGTTTTTCTCACAGATCTTCTACATATTTTGTTAGATTTATACCTAAATATTTCATTTGTTGTGTGATAATGCAAATGGTATTATGTTTTAATTTCAAGTTTTACTTGTTAATTATTGGCATATAGGAAGGCAATTGACTTTTTAATAATAACCTTGTAATTTACAACCTTGATGTAATTAGTTAATAGTTCCAGGAGGTGTTTCATTATAGTTGAGTTTTCAGATTTTCTACATAGATGACCATGCTATATGTGAACAATGACATTTTTATTTCTTTCTTCTTAATCTATATACCTTTTATTTACCTTTCTTGCATTATTACAATAGCAAGAACTTAATAGGAATTTGAAAAGAGGTTGTGGGAGGGCATATCCTTGCTTTCTATCTGATTTTAGAGGGATATTTTTGAATTTCTCATTAATAAGTATGATGTTAGCTGTAGTTGATTTGTAGTATTTATGAAGTTGAGAAAGTTCTCTATTTCTAGTTTACATTATGAATGGGTTTTGAATTTTATCTATTGCTTTTTCTGTATCTATTGATATGATCATATGATTTTTACCTTTTCATCTGTTGATGTGATGGATTATATTAATTTAGTTTTGTTAATCCAGCTTGATATACTTGGGATAAATCACACTTGGTCATGATATAAAATTTAAAAAACTTTTAACCAAAATTTACAACATTTTTGAATGCCTAGAAAAAATTAGAAATGATTCTGAAATTTTATGTTTTAAAAAATGATATGAATGGAGTTTGTGACTTAAAATTCTCAGGGAAAACTGAGCCAGACAGTTTCTAAGTCTTAATTTGGGTATATATGTATTTAAGTTCAGATTTTGGCCCAGCAGAAACTTATGCTGTTGTCAAGGAAGAGAAAAAAAATGAACAATATACAAAATGTATATTTTTGCTCTCTTTGGAAAAACAGGATATAAAACTAATCAAATATAAACAGTCTTCCAATTCCTATTCTATGTAGACTTTGCATTTGACATTTATTGTTACGTGAAATATTTAAATCTAATTTTTAGAGTGTAATATTGTGTTTTTCAAATGCAAGTTCTGCTGTCAAGGACAAATTACCAAATGCTGCCTCCAAATAAATTTAGAATTAGATCCAATATGTGGGTACTATAGAGAAGAAAAAGAAAATACATACATACATACATACATACATAAATCAGGAGTCAGAACTTCTACTAGTATACTTACTTCTGCCATACATACTTTTTGTGATCTAGGTAATTAATTATACTGATCTGTGACTTAGTTTCCTATTTTGTTGAATTTAGGAAATACCACCTGGTATGTCAGGGAGATTGATGACTTTTTCATCTAAATCCCTTTATACCTCATATTGGAAGTATTATGATAGATATTCAAGGGAAAAGTATTTCCTGAATCCATATTTTACTTTCTTTTCCATGTGTTTACAGATTTTCCCCTTAGTTTCCAACTTAGGAACATCTCTATTTTTTATAATCATACTTTTTCAGTGCTAATAATGAAAGCATGATATCCTTTAAATCCAATAGATATTCAAGAGTTATAGCAAAAAAAGTGAAGCAGATAAAGAAATGTAGGTTGAGACATTTTCCTCTTTATATTGTGTCTTCTGAAATACCAATCGTCTTATAAATGCAGACAAATTTTAGAACAGATTGTGAAGAAGAAAAACTTGTCTTTGTTTATAAAGACAAGTTTTTATCTACTCCACCCTTTTTTTCTTCTCTTTTCTTAGAAAGTGTGCTACTTCTGGCATATTGTGTCTTAATCAGTGCTTTGCTACCTTGGGACCAGCACTGTGTTTGTTGATCCATTCATTTATCCATTCATGGAGTATTTATTGAGCATCTACTAATTGATAGGCTTATATTAGGCTCTTAAGATCTTATAGATAAAAATCTTTCTTTCAAGAACTTGATATTTTCTAGGGGAATATAAACAATAAATGCACATATTTTTATAAGTATTTAGCACTGAAGAAAAATGAAGCAGATCAAGGAAGTTAAAGAATCACATAAATGGAAGGGGGTTGTTTTATGTATGGTTGTCAAGGAAGTCATCTCTAATAAGGTGGCACTAAAGTAGATGTGTTAAAAAAGTAGAGAGGGAGCCATGAAGATATCTTTGGAAAGAATCTTCCAAGCAAATGATTTAGTAAGACAAAGCCTGAGTTAGTTGGAAGCTTGACATGTACTAGGATTAACAAAGAGCCTGGTGTGGTTGGAGCAGAGTGAGAGAAGGGGAAGGAGTAGAAGTTGAGGTAGAGAAGTAGCAGGTAGCCAAATAATGGAGGGTCTGGAGGCCATTGTACAAACATTGGCTCTTTTAGACTAGACTGGAAGCCATTGGAAGGTTTTGAGCAAAGAAGTTCTATATCTGATGTAATTTTACCAGCTTACTTGGCTATACTGTGGATATTAGATTGTAATAAGTTTGTTACTCAGTAGTGCTGTTCAACTAATGGTGAAATTTCACTTCCTGACTCTGCTGTAGGTAGAGCCATGCAGCTAATATTGGCCAATGTACAGTGGTACCTCAGTTCACGAACTTAATTCGTGAACTGACTCTGGTCGTGAACCGAATTGGTCGTGAACCAAGGCACTGTTTCCCATAGGGTTCAATGTAAATCCGGTTAATCCGTTCTGACCTTTTTTTTTTGTTTTTAAAGCACAAAAAATATGAAACAAATTACAATACACATTAGTACAGTATAGTAATGTAGAAAGGGCACAACAAAAATCAAAAAAAGTCACTGAAGGTACTCACAGTGTACTTTTTTCTGTGTCT
>PVKE010049533.1:0-11239 GCA_004027555.1 Craseonycteris thonglongyai | reverse complement strand
GTGCATAGTTATTTCTATTTTACTTTTTGACAGATAGAGAGAGAGACAGAGACAGAGACAGTTAGAGAACCAAACTGTGGGAACTCCCCAGTTCAGCACGTGGGTCCTGCCTGGGCCGGAGCCGGGATTCGATCCTCGGTCCTCATGGCCTCAAAGCGAGCGCTCAACCCGCTGAGCCGTCCCGGCTTTCCCCTAGGAACATTCTTGTATGTGCCTTTTATTGTGTATCTTGTTATATACATTTCTGTTGGGTGTATTCCTAGAAGTGGAATTGCTGGCTTGTAGAGAATGCATATCTGTTCAGCTTTAGTAGATACTATCAGTTTTCCATGGTGGTGTGTACACTCCCACCAGCACCAAATGAGAGTTCCTGCTGTGCCACAGCCTCACCTGCACTTGGCATAACTCATTTTGATTTCTACTCTTATCACTCTGCTGAAATTATCTTGCCCAGGGAAATCTTTATTTTTTATCCTCATGTTACTTGTCCATTTTGCAGTATTGATGATCTTGATCAGCCATCCACGATAGTCTTTTGGATTCTGTGATACCAGTCTCTCCTGTTATTTCCTCCTAACACTTTGGTTACCTCTTCTCAGTTTACTTCTCAGCTTATTGTCCTCTCTCCCTCCCTTAAGTGCAAGTGCTCCCCAAGGTTTTATTTTTAGTTTCTTTATTTTCATTCTACTATATGCTCCCTGGGTGACTTTTATCTACTTTTATGGTTTCATAAGTACCCAAGTTTATATCTTTGGTCCCAGTCTCTTTTCTGAGTGCCAGACCTGGTTATCCAGCTATTGATTGAAATATTCCACTTAGATTTCCAAAGATATTTTTAAGTGTTTATCTACATAAATATACCATAATTTATTTATCTACTTTACATGGGCATTTGGGTTGCTTTTAGTTTTTTTTTATGATCTTTTATCTTCTTTAGGAAAATTTATTTCTTTTCCTGTATTTCCTATTTCAGTAAATAGTACCATATCCATCCAGCTATCCAAGCCAGCACCTGGGGAATTATCCTTTACCATTATGCCTTACCAACTCTCAGTCAAAAATCTTGACTATTTTAGCTCCTAAATCTTTCTTCTCTGTCCCATAGACTTTAATTCCATCAGGCTCTTTTGATTATCAACATCAGTATAATTTATTTAGTACTGGCTATGTGCTTTTAAAAAAATTAATTTCAGATGTATAAAACATTACTATAATATGTTGTTTATTAAACATTTACATACCTCACAAAGTGATAACCCAATAAATTTATTATCCATCTGACACTATAGGTAGTGTTTACAATATTATTGACTGTATTCCCTATGCTGTACTTTATATAACTGAGATTGATTTTTTATAGTTGACATTCAGTATTATTTTATATTAGTTTCAGGTGTACAGCATGGTAGTTATTAGACATTTATGTAATTTATGAAGTGATACCCCATAAGTCTAGTACCTATCTGACACTATACATAGTTTTTACAATATTATTGATTATATTATTCATATTGTATTTTGTATCCCCATGACTATTTTGTAAGTACCAATTTGTACTTCTTAGTTACTTCACCTTTTTCACCCAGTCCCCAACCCTCTCCCTGTCTAGTAACCATCAGTTTGTTCTCTATATCTATCAATCCATTTCTGTTTTGTTTATTTTCTTTATATCCCACATATGGGTGAGATTATATGGTATTTGTCTTTCTCAGTCTGACTTCTTTCACATACCCTTTAGGTCTGTCCATATTGTTGCATATGTGCTTTTTATATGTAAAATAATTTAATCCACAGTAACTATGAGGAAGGTAGTTTTATTCCAATTTTGTATGAGAAAATTGAGACACAGAATGATTGTCTTATATATGGTTACACAGCTAGTAAATGATGGAGAGGTTGAGGCAGATTAGAACTCAAGACTCTGTGACTTCTAAACAGTCCCTATAACCATTATTCTCTTTTGGACCACAATTACTGTTTTCAACAACAACCTCTTATTTGGTCTCCCTGTCTATAGTCATGCTTTCTTAAATTCATGTCACTCTATTTTAAATCCTTCAATGGATCCCCCTTGCCTAGAGCTTGATAAAGTCCAACTTTCTTAGCATGGAACACTCTGTCTCCTCCATGATCTGGCCCTTACTGTTCTTTTCCATTTTACATCTCTCCTTACGTACTTCTGTGCCCCAGGTATGTTGAACTACGTACAGCAACTCAGATACATCATATTCTCTCTCATGACCTTTGCCTTTGTAATTACTTCCTCTTCTTTTTTACCTGGTGAACTCTTGTTTGTCCTTTAAACCTTGATTTAGATCTCCTAAACATTCTTTTGAGAAACATGTCCTACCTGCCTCTGTCCCCAAACCATTTTGGTATACCCCTTTTGTGTTCTAAGAACACTATGCTCTGTCATACCACTGTCACACATTTTTTTTATATAATTGTCACACCTGGAACAAACAGATTGTTCACTGTTCACCTCTTCCATTAAACTGACAGCCCCTTAAAAACAAGTGTTATTTCTAAATCCTTTTTTGTAACTGTGATGCCTAGCACATGGAGGCATTTCTCAAGTATTTGTTGGCTAAATAAAATACTGTGAATTCAATAATTTAATTGTGCATAAAAGTACCTATTCTTGTGCACATTGCTTTTTATTATATTATGCACACTTATATTTTGACTTGGAAGTCTAAATATTGAAGCAATAATCATTTGTTCTATAAAGTAGCTGATACCTTGGGGGGGTCCCATGTGATTGATACAAATCTCGGTTTGCCCTCTCTATGTCAAGTTAGTGAAAATTCTATTCTTAAAGTCATAGAATGGCTTATGGAATTCCTGTAAGAAACTTGGCAGCTTCAGGTTACCTTGTTGGGGGGGGGGGTGTCTCAAAAACAATGAAAAATATGGAGTTTCCTCACTGTGTTGGGGAGATGTTCACTCCAAATTGGTAAAGCAGTCTTTGTGAAGAGTTGTGGGATTACAGGGTATAAACCATGGTTCTCAGAGTTTCCACAAAACTTATCAGTTGGTGCTTTTTAAAGTCTTTCCTTGCCATTAGACCTACAATAACTTAAAGTTCTTTAGTTTTAATGTGAGATGAAGGGAAAACACCCAAGTTACCCCCTTTCTGACAGGGCTTAAACAAATGTGTGCTTAGTTTTATACTATAGAACAATTTTATATTGTGATATTTTTTTAAACATATATTTCTTAATTATCTGTATTAATTGTAGAAGCAGGGGAGATAAATGGAAACTAGTCCTCATTCTTGTTCGTACTGTCTGTTGTAGCGACTTACCTTTATATAACGGGGGGGTATATAATCTAATGTAAGATTGTGGTGTTGAAGCCCATTCCTTGGTCAGGGCAAATGGGATTGTCACCTGTGTTTTGCCCTTATTGGTAGAGGGTGATAAGGGGGCATGTTACTTATCTAAATACCACTAAAATTAAATTTTAAACTTTGGAGGAGGGGGCAGGGAGGGCGATTGGGAGGAGATGTGACATTTTTATGTCAATAAAAATGTTTTAGGGGAAGCCAGGATGGCTCAGTGTGTTAAGCGCTCACTTTGCAGCCCCAGGGTCTGAGGATCGAAACCCGGTCCCAGCCCATGTGGACCCATTATGCTGAACTGGGGTGTGCTTCTCATACAGGAGGCCTCCAGTTCAGCTCTCACCCCCTTGTTTGGTCCCTGGCTTGAGGGGGCGTGCCTCCCATGCGGGAGACCCCCAGCTCAGTTTCTGCCCTCCATGGTCCTCACCCACCAGTGTGTAATGAACCATGTTGAAAACTGATGACGTACAACTATGGAGACTACTCTGGGAACTCCCCCTTCTCTCTGTCTCTCTGTCTCTCTCTCTCTCTCAAAAACAACAAAATTAATCTTAAAAAAAAAAAATCTTAATTCAATTTAGAAATTTCTGTCTTTAAACATTCTTCAAGGAGCCTATGAAAGATGTTAAAGGTGACACTCTTTTCAAGTGCCATTGTTCTGTATGGTCCACCACGGGTTGAGGAGCCTCTGCCCTAGCAGTGTGCAAGACTCTAAGGTTAGAGAACAGTGAAGGGAGAGGTTAGTGTGGGCAAAAGGAGTCAGAGAAAACAAAAGAGTCACCCATTCAGTAAACATTGAGCACTAACCATGTGCTAATGCTGTGCTCACATAGAAAAGTTGAACAAAACCAGAGGTCAGAATTGGAGGGAAAAAATAAGATCTGAGTGATGTCAGTAATCTCTGCTAGTCTTTGTAGTATAGTAAAAATAGCAACTGCTTATTTAGAATTTCTTGTTTACTAAGAGCTTTACATATATTAATTTATTTAATTTTCACAATAATTCTATGAAATAGGCTCTACTACTACTATCTCATTTTATAGATGAGAAAACTGAGGTACAGAGATTTGGTGAAAGAGTGGAGCTAGTATTCAAGCCTCACCATCCGGTTCCCTATTTATCTGTTAAGAATTACTATGTTATATGAAATTAATGCAAAACATATTGGAAATGTAGGTTGACTTGGAGGCACTATTTGAAGATGGCTGGTAATCCTGCTTCTGATACTCTCTTGTTTATGTTTTGGAGCTCTGTGTGAATGCCTTTTCTTATTTTAACAGACATGGCTGGACTCTGCCAAAGAAATAAAAAAGCAGGTTCGTGGTAAGTGAATATTGCCTTTCATAGTTTTTTTCTTTTAATAGGTCAGAGGATTTCCAGCCATTTTCTGGCAGTGAGTCACTTTAGAGTCTTTACTGTAGCAGAAGGCTTTGAAATGGAGATAAAGCCTTCCTCTGGAAGAAGGAGATTCCATAATAGAAAGAGACAGCAGTGGTGGACACTGTTGATATGTAGGTCAGATCTAGATTTTTTTTTTACAACTAGACAAAGTTGGGAAAGATAGAAACAGTTGAGAGAAACAAAGTGTAAAAGAACAAAGGTGAGAAGAGAAAGAGGATATGAAAGTCAGTTCTCAAAGGGTGGTGATTGAAAGTATAGTAGCTTTCAATTAGGAGTATGCTGCCTGATTTTGTTCCTTTTAAATTGCTCTGGACTATTGTGTTCTAACTTTCTCCATGTTTTCATCTCTACAGTTCTTTTTGTCCCCCTTTTCAACAGTCCTCTTCCAAATTGAAGTATAAGAATGGAAGAATGAGAGTTCCTTGCCAGGGACCCTTCTGACATTGTGGCTTTCTCCTAGCTTCAAACCCTCTAGAATAGGGGTCCCCAAGCCCCAGGCCATGGACTGGTGCCAGTCCTTGGCCTGTTAGGAGCCCAGCCACACAGCAGGAGGTGAGCGGCTGGCAAGTGATTGAAGCTTCATCTGTATTTACATCTGCTCCCCACCTCTCGCATTACCGCCTGAGCTCCGCCTCTTGTCACATCAGCTGCAGCATTAGATTCTCATAGGAGCACGAACCCTATTATGAACTGTGCATGCGAGGGATCTAAGTTGTGTGCTCCTTATGAGAATCTAATGCCTGATGATCGAGGTGGAGCTGAGGTGGTGATGCTACTAGCACTGGGGAGTGACTGCAAATGCATATTAATATTAGCAGAGAGGTTTGACTCCACAGAGACCATAATAAATCAATTGCTTGCAGACTCATTTTAAAACCCTATCAGTGAGTGGCAAGTGACAATTAAACTGCATCTTGTGGCAGGCTTTTTAGTGGCAAGTGAGTTATATAATTATTTCAGTATATATTATAATGTAATAATAATAGAAATAAAGTACACAGTAAATGTAATGCACTTGAATCATCTTGAAACCATCGCTCCCCACCTCTCCCCTCAGTTGGTGGAAAAATGTCTTCCAAGAAACTGGTCCCCGGTGCCAAAAAGGTTGGGGACTGCTGCTCTAGAATATATTACGGCTGCATACCTTGCTCTAACTAGTGTCCAGGGATAAATATTTCTAGGTCAAAGAGTGTAGGTTAGTATAAACTAAGGTATTTACCATGGTTATTTTTGTAATCTGGTCAGTTAATAAACAGTGACTGCTTTCAAATTGGAAAAAAAAAAAGTAGATTAGTTTTTTGTAACTCCAGGCCCAATAGGCTAGCTAAAGGGTAGAGACTTTGCCCCCCTACTTATGACTAGATATCCTTTTAAGTTTAGTTTATTTTGAAGAAACTTCTAGGAACTGCAAAAGGTGTTATTTATCATGATTAATTAGTTTTAACTATCACCTGAAAACAAATTTTATTTATTATTTATTTAAGAGAAAACATTTTTATTATGGTGAAATGTTTTTTTTTAGACACTAATTTAAAATTTATATTTCTTAAGACAGCAAAAGAAAATACTCATTGGGACTGGCAACTCTCCATATTTACCTCCTGTCCATAAAATCTTGTTTTAAAATGCAAGTCAGCAAAATATTTCAGAATATTTGAAGCATGATGAGAAAAACATAATTTCTAGCCCTTTTCAGTGAAAATACTTTTAATATTCAATATTACTCAAGAACAAATTATTGTATGAGAAGACTCTTTAAGAAGAAAAGTTAAAGCATTTCTAAAATAATTTCCTAGTCTCACCCATATTAATGGAAAAATCCTTTGGTTATTTGAGGTAATATAGGCATACTTTGGAAATATTGCCTTTTCTGTTTCAGACCATTGCAATAGAGCAAATGTCACAATAAAGTGAGTCACACAAAGTTTTGGTATCTTAGTGCATATAAAAGTTATGTTTACATGATACTGTAGTCTTTTAAGTGTGCAGTAACAATGTATATACCTTAATTAAAAAAATACTTTATTGCTAAAGAATGGTCACCATCATCTGAACCTGTTGGAAAAATGGTGTCAATAGATTTACTTGACGTAGAGTTGACACAGACTTCCAATTTGTAAAAAACAAACAAAATAACCCACAATATCTGTGACACACTGTAAAGTGAAGTGCAATAAAATGAAGTATGCCTGTATTGTGAGGTATCACAGATAAATAATGCCAACATGAAAAGAGAACATTCATGGATCACTCAAATGACCTCTGAGGACCTGGAGCAGCATATAGACCACATTTTGGAAACCATTGCTATAAACATGTTGACTTACAGGATGGTTTCCTTCATATTATATTGCCCATTTAGTTTTAGTCCTTTGTAAACAAAAGTATTATATTAAGTCAGATAAAAAAATGAAATCCTCTAGCCCTACCTTATAAGTGGTATCTAAACAACTTTCT
This sequence comes from Craseonycteris thonglongyai, assembly GCA_004027555.1. Classification (NCBI taxonomy): domain Eukaryota; kingdom Metazoa; phylum Chordata; class Mammalia; order Chiroptera; family Craseonycteridae; genus Craseonycteris; species Craseonycteris thonglongyai. The sequence continues at coordinate 4,038 of PVKE010049533.1, read as the reverse complement.
TCTTTCAATTTTTTAAATAGAAATATTTCATTCACAAAGCAAGAAAATATTAAAACCTCAGGAAAAAAGAAAAATATGAATATTTTTAGGTATTTCTAACAATCAGAAACTTAGGCATGGGAAAGCTGGGATGGCTCAGAGGGTTGAGCGCTTGCTTTGAAGCCCCGGGGATCGAGGATCGAGTCCCGACCCTGGCCCCTGCGGACCCACGTGCTGGGCTGGGGTGTGCCCCCAGTTCAGTTCTTGCCTGGGCCTATGTGGGAGGCTCCTGGCCCAGTTCCTGCCCTGCGCAGCCCTGTGCCTGCCTGTGGAGTGAAACTATATGGAAAACTGGTGTCAACTGTGGAGACTGCTCTGGGCCCTCCCCCTTCTGTCTGTCTCTCTGTCTCTGTTTCTCTCTGTCAAAAATCAATAAAATAAATCTTTAAAAAAAACAGGCATAAGTATAAAATTCTTTTGTGTTTATTTTTACAGGTCTCCCTTGGAATTTCACATTTAATGTAAAGTTTTATCCACCTGACCCAGCACAGTTAACAGAAGATATAACAAGGTAAATAATTTATAAGAGTTAAATATGTAATAAATAATTTTCATTATTATAAGCTCTGGAAATTTCCCTTTTCAGAATTGCAGAACAATGATAAACTATTAAACCTAAAATAGAAAGTTTCTGATGCCTTCAAGGTGGGCTTGTAAATAAGTGAGCCTAAAAGCCTCAAATATCTGTGACTTGCCTGGAGGAAATTGGCAGGGGAATTAACCTTGCTTATCCTGGGTATGATGCCAAGCTGTAGACAGGGCACCTACAAATGACACCACCCTCCCAAGGACAAGACACAACTGTGGTAAAATAGCTTCTCTGTTTTTGTTCCTTTGGTTTTTTTGTTTTCATACTCCTCTCCTACCATGTTATTTGAGAGGACTCAAAAAAGCTAAAGTCTCAGTGTTATTATTTCTTCCTATCTCCCTTTTAAAGAGTATAATTAGATACATGATCCTCATGAACTAAATCTTCCTAGGTAATTTTGGAGCTCATTTAATTTATGAAATAACTCTTGTACTCTTTAAAAACAGCTTACTGATTTTTTAGAAGAAAGTGACCTTTATTGGATTCTATATGAATATTAACAAAAAGAGAAAATGGAAAAGCAGAATATCATGAAGAGTACTACTACACATATTTATAGCCATAGCATTTTGCTTGAATGTCTTGTCCATAGTAAATGCTTGGCAAATGTTTGTGAAATTGAAGTGTTGATTGTTGAGAAACTGCTTTCTAGTTCTGTTTTTTATGTCAACTATTTGATTTCAGGCAAATATACATTTCTGGGCTTCAGTTTTCATCTCCCTTTTAAGTAAGAGAATAGCCTAAGACTCTTAAAAGGTCTGATTGTTAAGTACTCTGAAATGGCTATATCACTTCAAAAAACTATTCTTTGGCCAGTTATACTTAGTATATTCTTGAAGCTGAGGTGCCATATCTCTGTCTGAAAAAATTATTTTGGTTATTTCTTTTTCACAGGTATATTTGTCTCAGAGTTGCTACTTTCTCATCTTTCTCCATCAAAGTCTATTGTATTTACAACAAAACAAGTCCCTAAAAGTCTTTGTTAATCATTACATTTTAGAGGCGCTTAATTAAGCTTCTTGTGACTAGGTTGGGACTGCTCTTTTTTTTTAACATCTATATAGTGGCTAAATACAGATAGCAAAAGTGATCTCTGATACAGATGTTACTCAGCCTCTTGTTATGGTCAAAGTAAGAATATGATTCTAATTAATATAGGAGTTTTTAATTTAATCATACCTCCCAGCTTTCCTGTTTGGTAAAACAGTCTGTTTGAACTGGTCAGCTTTGTCAGTTACAAGTGCTATGTCAGGGTCATAGGTGTGAACATTATACTGACGGAGAGAACACATGTAGGGGCATTCAGTTGATTTATTGGACTAAACTGTTTTAATCCCAGTCTGAATTCCTAACAGTAAGCACACAGGTGGAATCAGTCTTACAAGATGATAGTGTGTGAAGGCTACATGCAAATTTAAGCCCATCTTGGAGAAAAAACACACTGAAAAATGTTCATATCCTGGTGAAAATGTATCAGTGTCTTCTTTGTATATAAAGGGCAATATCTACATATTTGTCAAAGTAGCGTGATAGAAAAGAAAGGGCCCAAGTTGGGAGCCAAACAGCCTTTATTATTATCTAACATGGGCAAGCTTACCATTTGAGGCTGATTCCTCATCCATAATCTGGCAATGATCCCTCTCACAATTTTTGTGTGTGTGTGTATGTGTGGTTAGATGAGATAATATACATATATATGGTTCTTAGTGCACTCAACAAAATATTAGTTTCTTTACTTCCTTCAAAATTTTCCCAACGTTTCCTCTTCTCTTTCAAAATTGCTTTCCAACTATGAGTACAACATACAGTTTTTAAAAAATCTTTTATATAGAAAAATTTCAAACACACAGGAAAGAAAAAATAACATGACAGTGAACAACCAACCATATACCCTCTACCTAAATTAAACAATTAATATTATCTCATATTTACTTAATCATTCTTTTTTTCCTCTCTCTCCCTTCCTTCCTCTCCCCTCTTCTTCATTTTTCTGTCTATATTTTGTTATTGTTGTTGCTGACATGGTAACATATTTTTTCTTTTGGCTATAGATATTACTTATGTCTTCAGTTGCGGCAAGATATAGTTGCAGGACGCCTGCCCTGTTCCTTTGCAACCTTAGCATTATTAGGTTCTTATACCATCCAGTCTGAGCTGGGAGACTATGATCCAGAACTCCATGATGCGGATTATGTTAGTGATTTTAAACTGGCCCCAAATCAGACCAAGGAACTTGAAGAGAAGGCCATGGAACTGCATAAGTCATACAGGTAATTATGTGTCCAGGGTTTGTTCTATGTTTGTTTTGACAATAAGTTTAAAACTTGATCTTATATTGATTCAGTGTTTGCCTTAGTAGAAAATAGTGCCACAGAAAGAGTCACCATGAGCTCAATTCCCTCCCAATTCTAAACCCTCTGAACCTCAGTTTTCTCATCAGAGTAATCGGTGTTGCATTGTAGGAGAAAACTAAATGAGGTAATATATGTAAAACATTAAGCACAGTGTGGCACATAGTAGGTGTTCAATAAATGGTAGCTACTGTTGTCTTACCTTTTTCAGATTTTTAAAAATAGATTTATTTTATTGTTTGAAAGACGGTGAAGAGAGAGAGAGAAGTGAGAGAGCTCAGAGCCGTCTCTATAATTGCACATCATCAATTGTGACATAGTTGCATTCCACACAAGTGGATGTGGGGCTGTGTGGGGCAGGAACTGAACTGGGAATGTTCCACATGGGAAGTGAGAACCTTCAGCCCCATCCTGGTGGTTACTAGTTGCACCGCAGTTCAGCATATGGGTCTGCACAGGCTGGGACCGGGATTTGATCTCCAGGCCTTGAGGTTTCAAGGCAAACGCTCAACCTGCTGAGCTATCCCAGCAGCCCCCATTTTTGGATTTTTGAACTTACACTGTATCAAATGCTTTGAGATCCCTAGTGCAGGTTGCTTAATGTGGGGTGTTTGTACATGGATGACCTTTAGAGGGCCCATGAAACCCCTGAAGATATTTAAAAAAATCTATTGACTCACTGTTTTTTTTTCATGAAAATAATTGATAATGTTGGGAGGTATCATAACACACACACAGTGACTAAGAGAAATGGCATATACCGTATTTTCCGGCATATAAGATGACCGGGCGCATAAGACAACCCCCTAATTTTACAGTTAAAACATAGGTTTAGGCCTATATTCGCTGTATAAGACTAGCCCCCACTTCCGAGGCAACACCAGTTCTTTTTTTAATTAAATTTTTAATGAATGACATTTTTCGAACATACCGTAATATACCGTACATTGATACGATAAATGGAAGGTCTCTTCACAAATGGCAATGCCATGAACTTGACCGAGAAACAAGAAATCCAAAAGAGAACATTAACAATGATGGCATCATCTGGAAAGAAAA
>PVKE010049532.1:0-11238 GCA_004027555.1 Craseonycteris thonglongyai | reverse complement strand
CATGGTTTGTATTAGAAAAGTTGCTCTAAACATTCTGGGTTATTATTATTACTGCATAATCGACTTTCATCCAGACCACTTAAGCATTTGTTATTTTACTTCAGCTCATCCTAGTGTCCATGTTATTAATTCTATTGGCCTGAGGACAAAACTCCTCTGGGCATCCACATTGCAGTTAACTGTGCCAGGGGAGAGAGCAAAGAATTCCCCCAAAACAGACAGAGGGCAGCTGACTGTCTGTGTGCTGACTGCCTGGATGCTATACTGGCAAGACAAATTAAATGTGTGCACCTTGCTTTACACTTTAGAAAACATTTTCACATAACACTAGAATTTTACCATCTGGCACATATGTCATCTACCTCCACTTTACAGTTGGCTAAACACTCCAGTGTGTTTTGCCCAAAATGGCTTGGCTAGTAAATACTGGAACTGAAACTGGAACTGGAACATAGAAACTTAAAATTAACAATTATCTCTGTTTAATGGAAAAGGAAACGAAGACCCAGAAACTGTGTGGAGCTCAAGTCACTCTACAAGTTAATGAGTCTAGTGAAACTTCAATCTGAATCTCCTTTCTTCCACATGCATTCTTTTGCCAACACACCACAATGAAAGGTCTGTGCTGGTGGGGTTTTCTGTTCTCAGTTCTCAGCACTTGTGGGGCAGGAACCCTGCAGAACCTTGCCAACTAGAACTTCCCTGGGACCTCAGTCAGTTCAGCAGGAAAAGACGTTCCTGAAGCTCAGCAAAGTGAGACCCAGAGCTGACAACCCATAGCTGTCAATTTCAATGAAATTTCATGGTGGAAATTGCTAACGGAGTGACTCCCTTCTCTATAAGAACAGCACGTTGGATTGTTTCTCAAGACAGCCCTAGGAAATTTACATTCCTATGGACCTACCTGTGAAACTTGCCCAAGGTTGCAAGAAAGAATTTCCATTAAAATAATTACCACCAGGGCCACCCAAAGAGAAAAGGCAGGTCTTTTAATAAGCAACTCAATGTCTGTATCTGGTCTTTGGAAAGAGCCACACTTCTATGAATTATATTTTGCTTTCTGCCCTAAAAAGGAGCAGTTCACCAGAACAAGTTAAGACTTGCTACTCTAGTCCCATCGCCTGAGAAGTTATTCCCCTGCCTTCCTAGCCTGTCATAATAGCCTCCAGCACACCCAATAATAATTAATGCCAAGCTTTAAAAAATTTGCATTTTTCTTACATATGGAAGCAATAACTGTCAACTTCTATTCCAGTTTAAATGCTGAAACAACTCTATTTTGACCACATGTTTTTCTTTCTTGTTGGGGGATGTTTGTTTATCTGTTTTGCTCATGGCTCTTTGTACATTTGCTGGGAGGAGCAGAGGCCCTGTGGCCTGTCTCAGAGGCCTCCCCCTGCTTTAGAAGCAAAATCACCTTCACGATAATTAATAACTGATTATAAGCCAGTGGGAGGTTGAGAGAGTGGCAGATAATCATGTTTGACTGTTGATTTCAGCCAGTTTTCATTTTGAAGAGCAAAGCCAATTTCAGAGTTCAAATTAGCCTTCAAAGTTTTCCTGCTTTCTATTTTTGTGGCTAGTTATTCAAATAAAATACATTACTCAATATCATAGAGATCAATGAAAAAAATATTTTTCCTCTTGTCATTGACATAGAGTAACTAAACTTATTATCTTTCTGGTACATTTCACCAAAGACATTTCCCCACAGTGTGCCTGCCATCACTTAACAGTATGTAATAACCTCTTAAAATTTACTATTACATTCAAAATACCAAAAAAAATCCAAAACACCACAAAAGTATTTTCACAATTAATGTTTCCAATAGAATTACAATTTTCCTACTTCCTTTCATGAGCATGCTATACAAGTAAGAAAATGACGTTTCACGAGAAAATACCATGTAGAGGATGCTGGGATAGCTCAACAGGTTGAGTGCTTACTTTGCAATGGACAGGTCCAGGGATCGAAACCAGGCACCAGCCTGTGGGAACCCATATGCTGAACTGTGACACAACTGGTAAGCACTGAGACGGTGACAAAGGTTCTCACCTCCTCATGCAGCAGGCCCTAGTTTGGTTCTTGCTTCACACAGCCCCACATCCACCTGTGTGGAATGAAACCATGTCACAACTAATGATGTACAACTATAGAGGTTGCTCTGCCCCCCACCCCACCTCGTCTCTCTCTTTCTCTGTCTCTCATCTTCTTTCAAAAACAATTTAAAAATATTAAAAAAATAAATAAATGCTGTGTAAAAAGTTTCATAGAATTAAATTCTACATATACTTAAATAACACTCATCTAATATAAAACATTTTCTGAGCATTAATGATTAACAATGTGTTATCCTCTGTGTATTTGCATTCATTCATTTATACCATGTATATTTTTTGAACATTTATTAAATGCCAGACACAGTTCTGACTCTGTAAATAGAGCTGTGAATAGAAGAGAATCCTTCGTCAGAATATTTACTCCATAGGATTTGGGGATTTCCTAAATTTAGCCTTTGATTTTAAATTTTTTTAGTCCATTTATGTAAGTCCAGAAGTCTCTCTAAAGCGGGTCTTTCAAGTGGGCTGATATGTTACACATCAAGAGGGCACACATTCGACTACTCAGATACCAGAAAAGCCTCTGCAGTTGTACAGCCCAGAAGTCCTGCAAATGGACTCAAACGGAGACATCCCACCATCCTGCAAGAAGCACATGAAATAGAATAGGTTCTACCTCATCCCTAGTGCCAGAATATGGTGCTCACCTCCAACATGGCTCCGATGACCCTCACCTCATGGTATTCATGCCCATGTATAATCTACTTTCACATTGAATCAGGGCAGGTTTGTGTAACCAATAGAATATGGCAGAAGTGACGTTGCATAACTGCCAAGGCTAGGTAATAAATGCATTGCAACTTCTACTGGGTTTCTTGAACTGCTCATTCTGGGAAGTTAGTATCCATGCTCTGAGGACACTCGGACAACCTTGTGGAAGTGCACACACAGACAGCAGTAGAGTTCTCCCATCAACAGTAATTACTAACTTGACAGCCAGGAGCACTTTGCAAGTGGAACCTCCCTCCCCAGAATGATTTCAGGTGACTAAAGCTCCATCAGACCCCTACCTGTAATTTCATAAGGAACCCCAAGTCAAAACCATCAAGCTGTGCTGCTCCCAAATTCTTGACTCTCATTGTCTGAAAGAGATAATAAATGATTCATTGTTGTGTTAAACCACTGAGTTTTGGGGAGATCTTTACACAGCAATGGATAACTAATATACAAGGTTAGCATCAGCCAAAAATCAAGGCAGTCTCCTGGTACTACCATGTATCTCCCATAAAGTATCTGTTGAAATATCTTCTTCTTTACCTCAGGAAGTGCTATCTGGTAGTTAATAAGCAGTTGATACGATAAGCTGATAGAGGTTACTGTACCAAACATTGCAAATACATTAAAAGTATATATTTTCCCTGCTAAACCATTTGTATTATTAAAGAATCCTTCAAGTTAACAAACATTAGGTGTTTATCTATATGAATCACTGAATGACCCCTCTGTGAAGTGCACAGGTGAATAGAAAATTATCTCTTCCTTTATGCACCTTAGAAAGTATCAAGGGAGATGAAAAGCAAATTATGGTTGGAAGCAGATAACATCTGAGTTGGGAGTAGAAAAAGAGAGGATTCCAAAAAATATCACTGTGTGAGCTAAGGTCCATGACTGATGGTGATATTTGCGTAGGTGGCTATTTGCAATCCTATAGTACCAAAAATAAGTACTCATTTGTTAAGAGTCTATCTTATTCCAATTCCTACTATGTCCTAATATGTCCTAATTTAATCTCCATAAAGGAATTATCTCCTTTTTATAGATGAAGAAAAAGTTCTGAAAGATCAAGCGACTTTCCTCAGATCACCCAGATAGGAAAAGTCAGGTACTGAACTCATCTTTTTGATGTCAAAACCAATAATCTTCCCACTATACCACAATGGAGAAAAGAAACCTTTCCAAAGTTTCAGAACATACTCATGAATGATCCCTGAGTCTTCTAGGGCCACTTATGTCACCAACCTTCCCTCCAAAAAAATGTCATTCAGATGTGTTGACAGCTTAGTTTTGATTTTAAAAGAGGCACTGTGTCTTTAGACAAATCAATTCCAGGAAAAGAGTTTTGGAAAAATGCTGTGGTAACATAATGGCATCTAAAAATTTCCAAGAGAGAGAAACAAGTTGTCAAAGGAGGCCCAGGGCTTTTCAGTGAAAACACATTTTTTTCATTGCTCATGTCTATGTCTTCTGTCTTCTCTCTCCACTGTTCCAGGGGGCTGACTGAGTCAACCTCTGGCACATTTAAGGACCACATATATTTTCATCTGGCATCATTCACTTTTCAACAGTTGGCTTTATATTCTGACAATTTAGCCCAAGTCTTTGGGTGAAAAATTAGTAGGATTGTTTTCTTCTTTTACACCCTAAATTTCTTTTAGTATTTTTGGGATTACGATTTATACACAATAAAATATACAACTCTTAAGTGGACAACTCAATGATGTTTTACATTTGTATACATCTATATTTCCACTACACAGATCCAAGTATGGATCATACCCTTCACCCAGAAAGTTCCCTCATGCCCATCCCATTAATAAGATCACTCCACCCTAGCAATTAGTAATATTCTGTCTTCTATTACTCTCAATTGTTTTGACTATTCCTCAAATTCATACTAATGAATTGATATAGCATATACTCTTTCAAATATGGATTCTTTTGTTCATCGTTTTTGCATTTCATTCATGTTGTTGGATGTATCAACAACTTATTTTTTATTCCTGAGTACTATTCCACAGTACTAAAAATTACTTTATATGAAATAGTACTGATGATATGGGCCAAATAAAGGCGAGCACCCCCTTGTACAAATTTCTGGTCTCCTTTTCCTTAATTTATTAGCTCCCCGATTTTACTATTTTTGTTTGTTCTTAGAATCTCCTCTGCCTCCAACTTTGGTTAAACACTCCTATGCTATAAGTGTGTTATCAAAATGTACCAGGTCTCCAACCTTGGTGAATTGTCCTAGAATCTGTATCTGCCAGACATCAACTTAATTAACCTGGAACCTGTGTTATTGATTGTTGTTGATTGTGGCCCAGTATTCTTTCCAGGCCTTCTGGACTCAACTCCTGGGTAGACAGCACCTTAGGAATAATGGGTTGGGCTGAAAAAGGGGACCACAAGATCAAGTAGAGTTTCAATGACTTTGAAGTCTGCTTTTGGGCCAATGATTTCAAATTAATTAACTGAATCTGTCCTTCCTTATCTAGGAGCCATCAACATATGAATTATACCACAGTGAGGCTTCCAGAACATCCCAACCAAAGAAGTCAATACTGTCTTTGAGGCAGATCTTGAGACCCTTCCCCACTTTTTAGCCTAGTAAGGGGGAGAGCTCTGTCACACACACACACACACACACACACACCTTTCCCAATAGGCAGGGACAGCAACTATTCTCAGCAAGAAGTAAATACAGAAGAAAAGACCTTCAGCCTCTCAGCTTCCCATAGAGGTTTGGTGGGGAGGAGGATCACATCTGTCAAGAGAAAAGTAATCAGACAGCTAAAGTAGGTAAATCTTGGGACCCCATCTATACAACCTATCTTCCACCTAAGCCTCATTATACCATCATTATATCATACATATACCCAGAGGTTCATTAATATCATTATATCAGACTGAACTGTGGGAAGAAACTTACATAGGTGAATAAAGATGATGTAATGGCTCCCTGTCAATCAGCACTGTCAATCAAAAAGCCCCACACCCAGAAGGGTATAAGCCCTTCTATGAAAAAAAAGATAAAACTGCCCAGATCCCATAATTAGTGGCTTTTGAGCCACTTCTTCTTGTTCAGTCCTGCTTTCACCTCTTGGAAGTGTACTTTACTGATTTTACTTTTAACAAACTTTTTTTTCGGGAATGCCAGGATGGCTCAGCGGGTTGAGTGCTCGTCTTGCAGCCCCAGGGTCTGAGGGTCAAGTTCCGGCCTCAACCCGTGGGAATCCATATGCTGGGGCAAGACCCCAGCCTGGTTCCTGCCCTGTACAACCCCGCCCCCACCTGTGGGATTCTGTCTGGCCCACCAGCTTAGTCACATTTCTCAGATATTCCTACAGTATCACATGGGCAGCTCCATGCTCAGCATCATGTTGCATATAAGATCTTCCTATGTGGCTTAGGATTCTCCTTTGAAGCACCTGAGAAACTATGACTATGTTCTACCCCAGGCATCTCCCAATTTTTCTGGTGTTCCTACTGACACTTGCCCAGCCCCATGCTGGGGTTCAGCCCTCAGCAGGAAGTCACATCAAGCCTGTCTGACCTCTTTGCCCTGCACTCCTATTTTCCTTTTTCTATGTGATGGGGTCTGGCCAGAAGTCAGGTCCCACAGCCTTCAAACACCACAGAAGTATTCTCATAAAAGGTCTCGACTTGGGTTGCATCTTAGAATCACCTGGGAAACATTGGCGGGGGGGGGGGGGAGGAAGTAGTGCTGAAATTTTGGCTTAAACCAAATAAATAAATCAGAGTCTCTCTGGAAACGGGACCTAAGCACTAATATTTTTAAAAGCTCCTCGTGTAACTCTGATATACAAATCACTTTTTATAATAAAACTCTTTGATTTGAGTCAGTCAGGCTTAACATTTGAAAAAAGGAAAACTTTGAGGATTTATAAAATCTTTTTTTTTTTTAATATATTTTTATTTATTTATTTATTTTTGACAGGGAGAGAGAGAGATACAGAGACAGAGACAGAGAGAGAACTAAACTGGGGGAGCTCCCAGCTCAGCACATGGTTCCGCACGGGCCGGGGCCGGGACTCGATCCCCGGTCCCCAGCGCTGCAAAGTGAGCGATCAACCCACTGAGCCATCCCGGCTTCCCCTATAAAATCTCTTTTGATAAGATATTATATTACTAAAGACTCAAAAATGTCAGCTCTGAGAACTGAAACCAAAAGATGATTTCCCAGCTCTAGGCTAAGAGAACCTACTAGTTCATTGAAATAACACCCCCCCAACCACCAACCCCCCAAAAAAGAAGAAATAAAACCCATTGATTCCAAGTTTGGAAAGCTAAGAGATGTGAGAGGTTAATGGAATTAAATATATATATAAACTGATTATATATATATATATACTGATTATATATATATATATATATACACATACACACACACACACACATACTGATATATATATAAAAACTGATGTATATATATATATATATATCTTTAATATTTTCAAAATATCACCCCCATATTCCCTTTATCTTTTTAAATTTGTTCATTCATTCATTCATTATGACCTGCCTTGTTTCATTAAGGAATAGTTGGGACTCTCATCATATAGAGGAGAAATAATGTCATTTGCATGTTATGATTGAGCAATGATAGGGTACTCTTTTCATTTACTCATTTATTAAATAAACATGTGCTGACTGCTTACTTGGGGTCGTGTCTGAGCTTTATCATACAGGAAAGGCGTAATAGAGAAAACTGTTTTCCTTCCTTAAGAAGCTTAGGGTCCAGAGGGGAAAGCAATCACTTTGAGCTAGGGGCCTCAGGCCATAATGATGGCTAGGTGAATTGAGGAAGGAATCCCTGTGAGAGGTATCAGATGCAGGATCAGGCTCAGGCTCAGGGCACAGCACACAATGCCTTTGTTTTCTCTCCATGTCATTTTCCCCACTACCCTCACTCCTGCCCGCAGCAGTATTTCCCACATAACTACTGTGTGGGAACTGTTGCCTCAGTCATCTGAATTCTTTCCAGCTAACATAAGATGTTTGGTACAAGGAGGAGAAAGAGGGAGAGATCATTTTGCAGCATGGGAAGGCCAGCTGGGTGGAACTCCAGGGTGGAAAGAGAGGCCCGTGGGAAAGGACAACTCACTCAGAGACCAGAGAGTTGGTCCCTGAACATAGCCAAAAAGTGCAATCAGAAAGATGAGGAAGGCAGAGAAAAAAAGTGTGATCGCCTTTACAACTCAGGCTGGGCCAGCTTCCTGCCAACACTTTGGGACTAGCTAGCAAGGAAACCTCCTTCCTTTGGGAAGATGACGGTGATCTTTTACAATTCTATTTTTTTTTTCTTTTGTGTGGACTTGTCTTGTCCAAACCAGAACTTACCATAAGAATTCTCACACCCTTTATCTATGAACTTCAGAAAGGCAAAAGGGGTCAGTGTTTTTAGTTAATTTGCAGAAGACAGGGAAAGATAGGGGATAAAACTTAAGTTTAAACTGGGTAAGTCAGAAAAGATGCCACACATGTTTCTATCACTAAGAAAAGAAGGGAAACAGATTTTTCTTCTACAGATGTTCCTTCAAGGGAAAAAGTGTCCCTGAAGCAGAGGAAAAAACAAAGAATAGATTTGGAAGAAGAAAAATTAAAAAGACTTCCTTTATAATCCCTGGCTAGGGCATTAAGAAAACAAGGCTTGAAAATAACTCACTATGTGATCATTATCAGCTTGGTGAGAAAGCACTTGGGTACTTTAATGCTAAATACCCTAGAGAGACTAAAATTAATTGAGGTAAGAAACAGGAACTAGAGTTCCTTTCATTTTATGCTCCTTGAGACCAAGTTTGGTAATCTCTGAAGGCCACTCGCCCTCCCTTCAAAAACGTTAACCACATAGACTGTGGAGTTGAGTCATCGTAAATCAAAATAACCTTTAGAAAACAAACTTAGCATGAAAAGCCATAATCATCTCAAGTGGTGTTGCTGCCAATAGGCGGTTTCTGACCAAAGAAATTGGAGCTGCTAAGGAATATCACCCAAGTGGTGATAGATACCTTATGTGATTGACTGTTTAAAAACCATCACTCAGAAAGAAAATGATTTAAAATTTCAGAACACGAATCTTTAACTTTTATTCTTAGAAATGTGGGCAGGGAGTACATAGTGATAATTTAGAAAAGATGTAAAATTAATATGGCTGTCTTTTAAATTAACCACTGGGATAATTTGCTGTCTTCTTTACATTATTGCTTATACTTCTACAAAGCTTGTATTTCACTTTGTTTTGTCAATTTAATCAAGAAACATTCTGTTGTTAAAAGAAAACAAACAGGCCAGAAATTCACTCAAGTCGGCACTGGAAGGAATTTTTATGTTAATGTATTAGGGCATCTTCTGGTCTCAAAGGCAGGAGCATAGCCAGTCTGTGGGGGCCTGGGACATAATTAGGAACCCAGCAGGCATCTCTCTCCATCTCTCTTGGGAGTTGACATGGACACTTTGCTCAGATTCTTTCTGCTGTCTCTCCTGCCTTTCTTTGTTCAGGGCAGATCAATATACTCTCCTTACTAATTAGTGTCCCCCTCCCTCAGCCCCAAAGTTCTGCTCAAAAGGGCCGTTTTCCATGAGTTCACATCAGCATATAATTCTAATCAATTCAGAACTTGGTCTTAAATCAAAATTATCAGAAGGAATTTAATGGGCCAGCTATAATAGGATCAAGTATGCAGTCTAATCCACTCTAAATTGTGGGGGTGGGGGTGTACAAAGTGTCACATGGCCTGTCACCAATTTAGCAGGGATAAGACTGCCTGAGACTGCAACATGGACAGGTGGAAAAGCCAATGTGAAGGAAAGGCAACGATGATGGAGGTAGCCTCTCCAAGCACTCGTGGTACAATCAGGGTGTAGCTGTCATGACCTCCAGGATAAGGTTACCCGGCCATAAGAGGAGAGAGGGGAGCAGTGACCACAGCTTTTCAAATAAGTACTTCTTTTTCTCTCTCAAAGGGTGTCATATGTTGCCTATAACAAAATAAACATTAAGCAATGTGTACTGAATGAATTATTTTAAGGCAAGCTGAAATACATTTCAGGGAAATATTGTCCAACAAGAACATTAGTGATTTTTTCGTTTTCTTTTCTGGACCCAAGTCAAAGGGCTTTAGTCCTAACAGCTCTCTACCCCACCTCCGGCCCACGCCCTCATGGCTTAATTAGTAATCTAGAAGAAGAAAATATAAATATTATTGAGCAAGTACTTGTTTTGTATCCAAATTGTATTCGAATGCTTGCATTTGAATTGTACTTGAAGACTCCCCACCAGTTGGATCTACTTTCTACAAGTTACCGGTAGTTACCCAGGACTTTGGACTAGAGAGGGACATCTCACAGCCAAGGTCAGGTGCTATTGCTGATCCTCACACACCTGGCCCCAGCTCAGCCACTCCTGCCCACCTCAGTCACCAGAGGTCCCAGTTTCTGTTTTTGACAATGGAGGCACTTGCTTAATGCAATATGAGTTTAGCAATAAATTTTAAAACTTTGGAAATACAGTTTTCTGTAGTCAAACTTTAAATGGTCATGGTACTGACGTCTGTCACAGGAACATTTAACAAATACTTCTTAATACTCACTCTGTGCCCAGCCCTGTTCCACGTGGTAGAGACACAAGCCTGAGAGCACAGGCTTGGAGCTCACAACTCAGCAGTGAAGACAGAGTCCACACAGACAGTAAAGAGCCTGTACTCTCGATCACCTTGGCAGCTCTGCTAAAGTCTCTTTGAGTTCAATTGGATTCCCTGAAGCCCCCTGCAAAAAAAACCAAAAAAAAAAAACCACTAGACTTAAATACTCATTTTGTAATGCACTGACTGATGTTACAAGAGATACAGAAAAAGCAGTCATGACTGCAAAGAGAATGGAGGAATTTACATGATTTTTTCCCTTTCTTTTGTATCTTGCAGCCACTCCTGAGGGCAGGCCCAGTCACTTGTAATGGCACAAGCCACAGAAGGATAAAACTGAGTAAACCTCATCTTTCTGGACAGAGTAGCTAGTAAACAGGGACATGGAGGGGAAGCGGGGAGGCTGTAGCATATAACTGAAATCTTAGCAAGGGATCCCCTAATTCTGTGTATGTACTGACACAAGTCCTGAGATTATACTCAAGCTGCACCTGCATTTCATACAGCCAAAGAATCAGAGTAAAGGCCTTGAGAAGTGATCTCTGACACAAGCCATCGCTTCTAGGGTGACCAGACGTCCCGCTTTTGGCAGGACAGTCCCAATTTTTAACAATTTGTCCCACGTCCCGTGGCATTTTAAAAAAGTCCCGATTTTTGGAAAGAATGCATGACAAGCTAGGGAACGGCGAGAGATAGACCAAATCTTTAATCAAGAACCCCTTCCCCTCCCCCCCCCCCC
>PVKE010049531.1:0-11333 GCA_004027555.1 Craseonycteris thonglongyai | reverse complement strand
CCCCCCCCCCTCTCTCTCTCTCTGTCAAAAAACAATAAAAATAAATCTTTAAAGAGAATATCTCTGGAACACTTTTTAAGACCTAATGGAACAACACCTACTGAGTGAATCAAGGGAAGACCAAAAAACAAAAAAAAAGAAAAAATAAAAAACTCAAACTTTTAGATTAATACTTTACAGAAGATGCAACCCCCCCAAAAAAAAATCACACACAAAAAAAACCCAACCCCAAACACACACACACACACATACAAATCTGTTAATAAAATCCACTGTCCACTGTATTTAAAAAGTCATTGACAGAAAAAAAAATATTACATGTAGCTAAAGATGATCCCTGAACAGCCTAATCCTATCTCTTTTTTTTTCCTTGCAATTTTTATTTCTTTTTTTCCTCACAAGCCTGAGTGGGTCTTCACTCAGCTTCAGTGAATGGAAGTCTTCAGAAATGTGCCATTGATAATTCATATTTGTTTCCTGAATGCATTTTTATAAGTATCTAATTTTCCATTGCTATGGCTATGTGTTTAATTGGATCATGTGATTGTGGATGACGTTGAGGTGGAAAGCAAATAAAAAATGAGAGACCAGAAATTCAAATAAGATAGGTAGCTTGAGTTCTACTTTTGGCCACTACCAATAAAAATTAATAATTGGAGGCTTGTAGCAGTTGTGAAATATTTATGTGAGCTTGCCATCTAGAGAATGGCTTCAAAAATTATGAATGAAAATGTAGAAATGACTTGTGGGTAAAGTAACATCATTATAATAACTCCTTTTCCTTTTTTTTTAAACTGTTGCTAGAAAAGATCTGAAAGAGCTATAGAAAATAAGTCAGGGTAATGAGCATATGGTGGGAAGAGACTTGGAGAAGGTAAGAGAATGGGAGGGACAGGTTAATAACGAAACAGTTCCCTCTTTTTCCCTCCTTTCTGATCAGGAAGACTTAGAGATTGAGGTGAGCTTGGCACACACCTCAGACCTGTCCATGAGAGAACAAAGGGTCTAAAACAAGGTCTTCTTTTTCTTTATCCAACCTGCCTGAGCTACTTAGAACTGCTTTCAGATTCTTATTGTACCTGTGGTGACTACTGAAGTTGTGATAGTCTTTCATCATTTAGCTTTGGGAAATTTCATTCACTCTTTGTACCCCACCTTTTCTTTTCACTAAACCTTAGGGGCCATTCTGTAAAAGGAAGGGGTCAAAAGAGATAATCTCTAAGCTTTCTTCCATCTTTAACCTTCCATAATTTCAGAAGGGTATAGAAAACTGTTCACTAGGATAGAAAATTCAGGCGGATAGAATTTACCCACAAGTCACTTCTATATTTTCATTCTTAGTTTTTTTTTTTTTTTTATATATTTTTATTTATTTATTTTTATTTTTGACAGAGAGAGAGAGAGAGATACAGAGACAGAGAGAGAACTGAACTGGGGGAGCTCCCAGTTCAGCATATGGTTCCGCACGGGCCGGGGCCGGGATTTGATCCCCGGCCCCTGGCGCTGCAAAGTGAGCGCTTAACCCACTGAGCCATCCCGGCTTCCCCTTCATTCTTAGTTTTTGAACTCATTTTCTTGACGGTAAACTCACACAGATATTTTACAACTGCTACAAGTCCCCAATTAATAATTTTATTGGTAGTGGCCAAAAGTAGAACAAGTTCAAACACTTCTAAAACCACTAAAACTTTAGGAAACTTGTTAACAACTTAGATCTCAGTGTGGTGCTGCCTGCTATTCCCAATAATATCCATAGATTGTCCCCTTCTGTGTTCTTAACTTCATAGTTAATTATTCTATCTTGTGGTCATCACCCTGCCTCTCCAAAAAAGCTGTTAGTGACATTTTAGAGAAGAATGTATCTAAATTATTCCTAAGAATTTTAAATATGTTTCATTATAGTAATTCCTTGTCTTTTTCTTTTCTTTTTTTTTCAAGTATTGCTAGAAAAGTTCCAGAAGGGCTATAAAAATAAGTCAGGGTAATGAGCATCTGGTGGTCAATTCTGCAGGCAGCCTTTTCTGAATAGCAGTGGAGAGCTGAGTCCAATTCAAGTCAGCTTCTTAGGCCTTACCTGCTTCAACATGAGTTTTGCTTAAAGGTCACAAGGGGGAGTGGATTACAGTGGGAGATAAAGAAAGCTCTTGGCCTAGTACTGTCTGTAGTATTGTGCTCAGAAGAAATAGAAAACACATTGAAAAATATTCTGAAAGTGAAGCTTCAAACTTTCTCCAGTAAATATTCAGTTGCAATTAAGCACTTTAGATAAGCATGGCTCTGAGTCTGAGTGGTGCTGAAACTTGCGTAGATAACAAAGTCACCATGGTAAATTATGGAAAGAAAGCTCCTGTTTGGAAGCGCAGAAGGAAATCTCTTAGAAAAATATTACTCAGAATAAAAAAGCTGGTAAAAATTATTTTTTAAGATCAGTTCAATAGGTGATCTTGAAAGATAAGTATTTAGTCACCCTGTGTATATACAGGGTCTTCACAGATTTACTTGGTTCAGAATGACATACGGTAAGTCAAATCAATACTGGCGCTTCCTTCAAGCCTGCTAGAGAATAGCCTCTTCCTTCTTCAACCAGATAATAAGGGGTTTTTGTGTGTGTGTGTGTGTTGTTTTGTTTCTACCAGTAAAAACTTGATCTCTTTCATCTGAAACAGCCCATAAACTCATTCATACACATGCTTACTACAAATCCAACTTTAGGACTTTTTGACCACTCACTCCAAAGTTGGCATTCCAATGACTGTCACTTCTGTCACTATCAAAACTAATAATCAATATGGTAAAAAAAATTATTGTTGTCGATTCTTAAAATCACTTTCAAAAGTGTGAACCCTAGACTCCAGTTGTAATTCTGTGCTCTTTTATCTTACTTTACACTTTGGTTTTCAGCCGTATTTTGCTCCTCTCCTCTCTTCTTCCTGCGTTGATAAGTTCACCCAATTTATAGACATTGACAGTGTCTATACATGATAGAGATGAAAGTAATGACAAGACTATCAAAACAATGGCTGCAATCCTCTAGTTCACCTTGTCCAAAGAATTTTAAGTAACTTCTATAATAATACAGACCAATCTGTACCTGGCACCTGAGGTTCCCAGACCTACCTAAATCATATTGTCAGTTATCCATACCTTATACATTTGTAAACAGAGAAGGTTCAATTCAGACGAACCTCATAAAAGGGAGTATGTATTATATTTGAAAGAGTCGAATAAGCATGGGGATCTCTTCCATTTATCATGATGACTGTTGGGGATAGGGTTATGGCATGTTTTAAGTAAGCCTTGAGTAATTTGGCATTATTGGCTTTTTCTTCACTTCTCATTTTCTCCTCAGTTACCTGAATCAGCCTTCTAAATTCTGGTTTCAATATGACGATCCCATCTCTCCTCTCCGCAGGTAACTTTTTATTTTATTTTAAAGATTTATTTATTGTTTTTGACAGAGAGAGAAAGAGAAAGAGAGAGAGAGAGAGAGAGAGAGAGAGAGAGAGAGAGAGAGAGAGAGAGAAACAGAGACAGAGAGAAGGGGGAGGGCCCCAAACAGTCTCCATATTTGTACATCATTGGTTTTTCCACATAGTTTCATTCCACACGGGCCGGGGCCAGGATTCGATCCTCGGTCCCCAGGGTTGCAAAGTGAGCGCCTAACCCACTGAGCCATCCCAGCTTACCCTCCGCAGATAACTCTAATTTTATGCTTTTTCTTCTTAGCCTCTACCACTTCACAAGAGTAGGGAGGATGAGATTGCAAGCCATGCCAATGCACCTCCACGATCAGTAATGCTGGTAGATGGGCAGTTTTGCAAACCATGGATGCCATGAATTTTGATCTATTCTTAATTTCTATTATATACCACTTGTAAGTGTAATTAGTGACAACAGTGATAAAAAGAGAAGCTATCCCAATAATATTTGAGTCACCGGCAAAAGGTAAAAACAGTCTTTGAATTTCATACTTAATGTAATCATTTCCCCCTAAAATTCTGACAGATTTAATGTACATTAGTTTCACATTTTCTTCATAACTGAGAATTTTAGAAATGCTATGTGCACAAAGCTTACTTACTATATGATGAATTATTTTCATATGCTATAACCCATTCTATGATTATAAGGTATATTTTAAAAATACTGTAAAGCAAATTGCAGCTCCAACCCACGCTATACTGGTTAAGTTCCTTACACATTACATACTGCTTCAGATTCTTATGTGGATAAGCCCTCCAAGAGCACTCATTTTTACATTAATAATACCCACACTTTTATACATATTCATACTAATTTACTGAATGCCTAATGTGAAACAATGTTTTAGGTGCTGGGAATATAATGGAAGTACAAGATCTGATGCCCATTTTCTTGTGGAACTTCTATTTTTGAGGAAGAAGACAGATAACAATAACCACCATAACTGCAGTGAAAAACAACTCAATCAAAACCACACATAATATAAATGAAGACAAAACAGGGACAGTGAACACAGTGTTGAGAACTGTTTCAGATCAGGTAGTCGGGGGTGGCTTCCCTAACTGGGTGGTACTGGAGCAGTCTTTTTTTTTTTGGAGAAATCTTAAAAGGTCTCAGGAAGGACAAATTTGAGAATCACTGAAAGAAGGTTTATCTTCCATGGGCTGTATTTACACAACACTAATCCAACAAGGCAATCAGAAAATACAATTAAATCCACTCTTTGATCTAATGAACATGAATAAAACAGGCTTGTAGTCTGAATTTTTCAATCTTTACACCAGCTCCTTTTATGACTTCACTTTATACAAGAATACAAAGTAAGATACAGCCTTAGATTCACTGGCGCTCCCTGAAGCACCTGATAGCCAATCATCTTTGGTGATTATAATTTTCTTTTTATTCTAGAAATTCAGCAGCAAGTTATGAACCCAGAGAATAGTTAGAAACAGTGATTGATACTGAATTCTGTCTTCCCAAGATCGCAGTGAGAGTACGTGTTTGTCACACCCCAGCAGGAATATCAGCAAGCTAGACGGCACTTGCACAAATCAAACCAACAGAGATGCACCAAGTGATTTTAAACTTAAAAAAAAAATCTATTTTGTGGAGAACTGACCTTCTGGAGAGAAACTCAAAATGGGAGGAATAGATGTGTGAAGGGAAATCAGAAGTGAAAGTTGCAGATACCTAAAAGGTATGCTGAGAAAACACTTGACTATGCAAGCCTGAGGTTTAGGGGAAAAAGAAAGGACAGAGATATAAATTTTATAGTCATAAGAGCATAGACCACAGACTATATATGATTACTATGGATAGAAAAGAGAAAGAGGCCCAGAACCAAGCTCTGGAACCCTCCAATATTTATAGATCTCACAAGGAGAAGGAGCCAACAGACAAAAGGAGGCCAGTCAGTCACATTACAAGGAAAGCCGGAGAATGGGATGTCAGGAAAGACAACCTAGGGCAGAAAATGTTTTAAGAAGAAGGTAATGCCCATTTGTGTCAAATACTGCTGCAAAAATAACTAGTAATAGTAGAAATGTAATAATTTAATAATAATAATAGCGAACATGCAATATATTATATCCTTATTATCTACAAAACACGGGCCTTAAGCAGAGCTGTTTTAGTAGAGTAGTATAGAACCTGGACTGACTGGAATGGTCTGAAGAACAAACGGGACGTAAGAAAGTGGACAGAGTGGGTACAGACATACATACCATTACTATGCTTAGCACTTAGACTCTTCAAAAATTGACGGCTACCTTTAAAATAGTGCTGACAATGTTTTCTTGCAATTATTCTTTCAGAGAACTGACTTTCCTGCTGCACTATGAGCACCCTGAGGGCATACTCTGTATTTTTCAATCTCTGTATTTAGGCCCTTACCCCAGTTTCTCTCATCTGTTAAGTGTTCAGTTAGTGTTGATCAGGGTTAGAAAAAGGAAGAGATTAATGGGAGAAATTTATCTTGGAATGGCTTTATAGATAGAGTTTTAATAGATAGAAAGATAAAGTATACTGTTACCAAAGGTGCTCAGACCATTGCTGAACTCAATCTAGAATATTTAATAAATATTAGTCTATAATTTGTCCAGAATGTTCATATATGGGATGACAGGCTGTCTGTCTAGACCAGAGGTCCAAAGCTCACAGGCTTACCAGGCTGCAGTGGAAATGAGTAAAACACACCAGTTGTAGGCTTTGAAATAAGAATATTGGGGTATACTGAAGAGAAGCTGGGCATTGAGAATTTTTATATGAAATCTCCCCAATATTTTAATGCTGGCATTTAATTCAATTTCTGTATAATACTGTCCACTTTCACACATTATATTATTTCTATTGCTGGGGTTTTGGGTGTTTGACATCAAGAGAGTGTGGAACTGATGTGTTACATGCAGAAACCAACTAATTCTTAAATGATATAGATACCAACTAAATTATTTCTTTTGATCAACAAGACAGCAGAGAGCTTTGTTGCTAGATTCATAGAATGATATATCATTTACAGACGGATAGACCCAAGAAAGATTACTTACATTTTTTAAAGTGTGTTGGTGCTGCAGTTACTTTATTTACATGAGGATAAGTAGTGGAAAGCTGATTAACCGTAATATTGTCTATCTTTCCCCTATCTAGCTATCTATATAAGTATACAGTAATTTTTTAATATATAGTTACTGGATTAAATTACACCAATAATAGAACATGAACAAATAAGCACAAATTTACTCACAAATTGATTACGAATTAACAATGTGAAGAAATTACCAAAAACAATGGGCTGTCTTTCTTTAATGTGTTTCTATTTTGACAGAATAATATTGATAGGTTTACTTGATATTTAAGAAGAAATAATTTCAATAAGTCTCAAAGCTCAAATTAAGAATGAAAACTGATTACTAAATTGTATATTAAATCTCAAATCATAGACAAACCAGTTATCAGATACCTACTACAGTACTGTGAAGTCAAATTTGCAACATGATAATTCTTAGGTCTAATATTATATACAATGACGCTACCAAAGTTTATAGTATATAATTTTTTATCTTTATCTCTCTCAGAGATAATATATATATTGGAAGGAGAGAACACATACAGACTTCTTATTTGGGTTCTTGTGAATATTTCTTACCTCTAATCATATTTAAGCACATGTAGAACTTAAGTCTTAATTAGAAATTTAAATTTGTGAGAATATTAACTAAGCATAGCTCCTTGCTATCACCATACACATGCCTATGGAAGTACAAAATGTTACCACACAACGTTAGAACAGAACTATTAGACCAGGAAATCAAGGGTGAGGAAAGTAACTTGCTTAAGTTTCTACAGCTAATCAATGGCAGAGCTGCAACTAGAATCCTAGATTGGTGTTTCTTTCATTGTATTAATGGACACTTTTTAAAAAATAATTAAAATCATGGTATTCAAGTAAGACTTGAAAACTGCAAGTAAGATTCTAATTAAAAATTTTTATTTCCTATGGATATTAGCCCACACTACCTCTTTAATGAAGGCACAAATATACAAAATCAAATCATAAAACTAAATGGATCCAGCATTAATGTCAAAATTATAGAGCAGAAAAGCAAAAGTTTAGGATCTGACATCACTATCATTTTGGAAGATGGCAAGTTCATTCTATACTGAGCTCTAAAAACCTTATTGTGACTTTGAACAGTTCAAGTTGTGTCCCCTCTTTTTTTCCTCTCTTTCTTTGACTTATGAAGCTTCAAACACAAATCTCATTGCATTATACAGTGAAACGTAAAACAAGACAGCTGCTGACTATGGAATGCCAGAGAGCATGGCAGCTTGCTTTAAATAAAACCATTTAAAAATCAATTTGCTTTAAGTTAATAAATTGTCATTTCTTTAAACTGTGTTTTTATTTATGAAATATGACTGCCGTGCCAATGTTATTCTATTCTAGCACTGAAAATATAAAAATGTCTCTTTATAATACAATAGCACAAAATACATTTTATATCATTTTGTTGAAATATTTTTGAAATTACAGACCCCATGCTTCATTTTGAAATTGGTTAAACAAGATCCTATATGTCACTCTATCCATGGACCCCCTTCGGCAGCACATCTGTAGGTCTGGAATTTATAGATATATCATTTATTGCTCTTATCTTGTCATGAAAGGAGTATTATATGGTAATCTGTGCACAACAAGTACTCATCATAGGTTGATAAAGAAACGGCTTGCCTTATTCTGACTTCTAGTCTTGGTTACCATTGATACTCTTATTGATTCATCTTCGAATTTCCTTTTATTATTGGCCCAGTGAATATGAGCAGAGATTTTAGAGACAGGGGTAGAGAGTAGGCATGCAAACCAAGAATGAATCAAAGGGAGAGGCATATGACTGCTCTGGGCAGCTATTGGTGGTGGCTGAGGCAATAAAGATATTGGTGATAAAATAAAAAGTCCCCATAATGTTTTAGTCTAAATACTATCAGAGTATTTCAGGTCCTTGTATGCCACTCAAATCTCATATGCCTTACAAACTAGAATCGGAAGCAACGCAAATTCATCTTGATTCAATATATGATTGCAAGTCTAATTATGCTACCTATATACATTCCTGAAGTCAGGGGAAATGAGTAGTCAAGACATCTAACGGACTGGAATAGTCTGGGCACTGACCAATCAGAGTGAGAAGAAACAGCCATAGAGGCATGCTGTTGAATGCCCTCCTTGCCACAGTGTTTTCATTTTCATACGGAAAGGTTCTTTCCTGTATTCTAGGTGAAGCTGGACTAAGCCTCCTTATTTCACTGCCCTGAGAAGGTGTCTGCTCCTGCCCTGCCATGTTTACTCAGAGCAGGCAGGACAAGAACTGGATATGGAAGATTAATATTACCTTGAGAGACTTAATCTCTTCAGCTGCTGACAAAATGCTCTTAATTGTCCATTACTGCATAGTTCAGTTCAATTTCCTTTTTAATCTCAGCAGGAAAGGAGAGCTAGGAAAGGGAGTAAGGGTAAAAGGGAGGCTTAAGAATACCTGTAGTTATCCATGCTCAATATTCAACATAGATAGTCAAGAAACTATATCCCAAGAGAAATTTTTAAAATTACATTTTAACACAGAAAATGATCATTTAAACCAAACATGTCCAACCTGCCCCAGGGCAGCTTTGAATGAGGCCCAACACAAATTCTTAAATCATGAGATTTTTTCACAACTTTTTCTCTTCTTTTTTTAGCTCATCAGTGATCGTTAGTGTTAGTATATTTTATGTGTGGCCCAAGACAATTCTTCCAATGTGGCCCAGAGAAGACAAAAGGTTGGACACGGCTGATTTAAACAATCTATATTTTTAAGGCACACTGTATAAAATAAAGAGCAAGTCTCTGGATATTCAGTTTATTCAGATAAATGACAACTGTTTTTAGTGTCAACAGTTTCTCTTCTTCAAGTGTTTATGTTCTGATTAAATCTTTCTATTCTTTATGGACAAAGCAGTATCTCCAGCCAATTAGTACTTTGCATAAAAGCAATGGTTTCAGAATATGGTGCCCTGACATATTCAAGGAAAGATTCTAGTTCAGAGAAGCACTAATGATTTTGATTAAATATCTAATAACAATTCATTTAATTTTTAGATGTGACTTTATCTTATTTAAATATTAAAAATAAATATTAAAGACAATGTTGAACAAAATAAAAAATCTCCTTTCCCTGATTCTAGTTCTCTTCTGAAAATTATATCATGATTTAAAGTGTCTTGTTCATTTTTCCAGAATAAAGAAGAAAAAAAAAAATGGAAAGAAGAAGGAAGAAAGGAAGAAAGGAAGGAGAAAGATGTGTACCCTGAGATTATTCTGTACCATCAATCATTAGCATTTGGCTTTATTTGCTCTATAATGTAGCTTGGAACTTTTTCCTAATATAGATATATTTTTTTAAGTTTTAATTATGAGAATTTTCAAATATCCAAAAAGCTATAAAGTTTTTGGTATAATAAGTACCCATATATCCCCCTCTTGATTAAGATTGTTAACATATTTCCCAATTTGCTTATTCTTTCCATTACCTACTTTTTTAGTGAATTGTTTCAAAATATACTACAGATATCATGACATTTCATTCCTGAATAATTATAAGAACTTTATCTTGCACAACAACTTTGTACTTAACAAAATCAATCATTCTCAAATATAATATAATAGCCAGTAACTACTATAATGTATCCAAATATTTTTTAAAAGTCATTAATAAATTTTGGAAGAAGAATCATTTATTTATTTATTTATTTATTTAAATTAATTTTATTGTTTACGAGGTGAGAGAGAGTGGGAGAGAAAAAAGAAAGAGAAAGAGAGAAAGGGGGAGGGCCCAGAGCAGTTTCCATAGTTGCACATCATTAGTTGTGACATGGTTTCATTCCGCACAGATGGATGTGGGGCCACGCAGGGCAGGAACCGAACTGGGGCTCTCCTGAATAGGAGGCAAGAACCTTTGCCACTGTGCCATCCTGCCAGTTACCAGTTGCATTGCAGTTCAGCATATGCGTTTGCCTGGGCTGGGAATCGAACCCCGGATCTCGTGATTGCAAGGCAAGTGCTGAACTGCTGACCTATTCTGGCATCTTTGGGAGGAACTTTTATTTAATTAAGAATCATACTTTGAATTTAGATGTAAAGTCTCATAATCTAGAGCAATGTTCCCTTTATACTTAAAAAAAACAAAAATCAGTAACCTCCTCTTATCCACAGTGGATACATTTCAAGAACCCCCGTGGATGCCTGAAAACACAAATAATACTGAACCCTATACAGTATATACTATGTTTTTTCTATACATACATACTTGTGATAAAGTTTAATTTATAAATTAGGCACAGTAAGAGAGTAACAATAACTAATAATAAAATAGAACAATTATAATACAAGTTATAATTTAATAGAACAAGTGTAATAAAAATTATGTGATTGCTGTCTCCCTCTCTCAAAATGTCTTATTGTGCTGTACTCACCATTCTTTTTGTGATGATGCGAGATGATACAATGCCTCTGTGAGGAGATAAAGGGAGTGCATGATGTAGGCATTGTGGTACTACTGACCTGAAGACACATCAGTAGGTCAAAACTAGCATGAATTTATTTTTCCTTCATGATTTCATGGCAAAGGATTTGTTCTTACTATAGATATCAGTGAGCTCAGCATATGACTATTTTTTCTTATTAAATCTAGAACTTTAACCTTTTCACTTAAAGGAAGAACTTTTTGACTTCTCTTTAGCATATTAAAATTGCCAACATCACTACTCTTGCACTTTGGGCCCATTATTAAGTAAAACATGGGTTATTTGAACACAAG